>WNWK01021097.1:0-34623 GCA_009830355.1 Cherax destructor | reverse complement strand
TTAGGACTACAATTTAAAGATAGCTATTATGTACCTCAATCAGCTCCCCTTTGCACTATATCATTCACTTATCTCCCCGTATCTCACCTATGGAATCTGTGCATGGGGATCAACAACGTAAATCACCTTAGACCACTCATAACACAACAAGGCCGCAGTCAGAATGATAAAAAATTCCCACTCTAGACAGCATACTCCACCAATATTCAAAGTCTAAAACCACTCACCGTAAAGAACATTCATACTTACTCTGTGCCTACTACATATATAAACTTACACTCTAATATAAACTCTGCTCAAAACTCTCCTCACCAACTTTAATAGGACTCATGACCACAACACACCAACAGATCACTTTTGGATATACCCGTGTTCATATCAACCTATGTAAAATTCTATGCACATAAAGGGCCCGAATCTGAATTCATTACCAGTAAATATTAAGATAATCTTGTCTGAAAATCAATTTAAGACTCAACTAAAAAACCACCACTCACCCAAAACTAAATGATCATATTATAAACTACTTTGAAAAATGCTCATTGTTACTTTCCTATACGATAATCTCATTTTAATAATATGTTACATTATTTTACTCATAATATAAGTTAATGTCAAAATGCTCAATGTTATTTTCCTTAAGATAATCTCAATTCCATATTATCATTCAAGAAAACACCTGTAACAATCTTTTTTTTTTTTTTATTAAACATCGGCGATTCCACCAAGGCAGGGTGGCCGAAAAATAAAAACTTTCATCATCATTCATCCATCACTGTCTTGCCAGAGGGTGCTTTAATACAGTTATAAAACTGCAACATTAACACCCCTCCTTCAGAGTGCCGGCACTGTACAATCTAATATCATTATATAATAATTTAAACAGTAAAATTTCATCATATTGTAATTTTGAAAATAATTTTTAACTAGAATAAACTCAAAAATTTCTCTAATATTAAGACATAGTTTTTAAGGACTAGAAAAAAGCTGCCCCAATGCCATGGCATGTCAGTGGCTCTCCTTGCACTCAATTTACATTGTAACTTCGATACCCATGTAATCTGCAATGAAAAAAAATTTGTTGTTTGTTTGTTTGTTTAGTATACGATGTGTGATTTACATGTTATAATGTTAAGCACAAAGAAAGCCACTAGCATGCCTGAGCATTTAAGGAAACATGACTAACATTTCCACCCTGCCAGTGACTGAAAACTGGACTCCTCGATGTGTGAGGTGATAAGTAAGTTTATTCACGTATACACATATACAGTTACATAGATTATAATACATAGCAGCATGTGTGTAGAGAACCTAGGATAACCTAAAAAAGTTAGACAGAGTGACTTATTTCCTACCAAGCCGTGTGCAATACTTGGGTATCTTCATTGCCAAAACATTTAGCATAACCAACAGGCTTCTCCAGTTGAATACAGGTAAACATAACAATGGAGACAGAGGTAGTAGTTTTGACATGATTAGTTTGTTAGTCTTGATAGGTGGTGGTCAGTCCCTCAAGCCTAAACTATAGACTTCGTATACAGCATTGTGTACCATCAATAATGATACACTTGTCTGACACACCAACACCATGGTATCTTGGTACAGGGGAAGTCTTCTGTAACTCCATTGCTAAACAACTATTTAGCATGACCTACTTCCACTAATTGGCCATTCTCACCTGTGATGCATTCTCCAACTGTTTCACCTCACTTCTGCTCTAGTATAAATAATAATAATACAGGTTGGCCATCACTAATCCAGCATCATCAGGACCTGTAGGGTGCCGGATTAGTGACTGCCAGATTACAGAGCGATATTTATGCATCAACAATTTCACCCACTTTACACCCTATTTTTGGCCCATTCCTGTGTTCCAGTCTACCAAACTCATAGCTATTTCACTAGTATTCATTCTATTTTGTCAACTGAGTATAGAAAACTGCCCATTTACCTTTTTCAACTACCCAATAAAGTGGTTAGAAATTGGTAATTTGGCCACTTTCAAAATAGGGCCCAGAATAAACAATGCAGACATTCCTGGCACTAAAATAACATTTTTTCTTGTTCATTAGTCCAGGCCCTCTTTTATTACGCTTGATTTTCATTTTGAATTATTATTCACACAAAAATAGAAGATTTACTGTTATGTAAACTACTGCATTATTGTAATAACTGTATAAATAATGTCAACCCATTTGTGACTGCGTATTAGACCGGCTAGTTGGACATGTATTGGACGGTGACGTCATTTGTTTACTCTCGAACATTGGCAAAATTTGAACATTTCTGCTACTTTGAGCTCAATTTCTAGGTACTTTCCATCATGAAACCAATGAAAATCATATCTATTTCTGTAATAAATCCTCCATGCTATCTAATGTGACAAAAAAAACCAAGAATACAACCATAAAAACCTTACGAAAATACACCGCAAAGTTGCTGTTTTACACCAAAAACACGGTCACAGTTTTTTCTCATTATGCATGTGCTGCAGGATTTTTTTATATGGTGTACATTTACCACACAGGCCTATTCTCTCATATGTAGGCCCAAATTTACTGGTCACAGCTCAGAGTTAGTTGAGCTCATGGCGACTGATAGTGGCTTCAAAGCCACCTTATCGTTTTTGGACAATGTACTTCACACAACAAGAAGCATTTCTTTTATTTATTGGAACCATGGCTAGGGCAATAGTGAGCAGGTTATAACAATAAATGTAAAAGAAGAAATTGGAATGGCTTATGCAGCAAGTAGCGCCACCAAACAGTAGCAGCAGGTTGGTGTGGTGACCCCAGAAATTTGAAATTATGCTAGCTGAAATTAGTGCTGGATTACTGAAGGAACCGGATGACTGATAGCCGGATTAGTGATGGCTGACCTGTAATCGATTTCTACAAGTATACATGATACAACTTATACAGACCTAGCTGACACCAATGACATATTATATAGAAAGCCCCTGATTATGCAGAGCATTTCAGGTAATTATTATTTTTATATTTTATTAACACGTAGGCCATCTCCCACCAAGGCAGGGTGGCCCAAAAAAGAAAAACTTTCATCATCATTCACTCCATCATTTTCTTGCCAGAGGCGCGCTTACACTATTGTGTAAGCACGGTAGATTTTGTCCTTGGGATACGACCCACACCAGTCAAGTAACACCCAGGTATTTATTTACTGCTAGGTAAATAATGCTTCAAAATTGTAAAACTATTATGCTTCAAAATTGTTATGTTCAAATTTCATTGCTTAAATACTCAATTATACTTATATTGTAAATTGTTTACTATAATTTTTACCATTTAGTCTATTATAGCATACAGTGGACCCCCGGTTTTTGTAATTTTTTCGTTCCAGAATGCTGTTCAAGTGCCATTACCAAACGAATTTATTCCCATAAGGAATAATGTAAAGTAGACTAGTCCTTTTAGACCCCCAAAAATACACTTACAAAAGCATTAAAAAAAATATACAGTGGTACCTCGAGTTACGATGGTCCCCAAAATCGCCCTTTTATGTAAGTTTATTTTTTTAAATGCTTTTGTAAGTATATTTTTGGGGGTGTAAAAGGACTAGTCTATTTTACATTATTCCTTATGGGGATAAATTTGTTTGGTAATGGCACTTGAACAGCATTCTCGAACGAAAAAATATCGTAACTCGAGGTACCACTGTACTTACATAAAAGGGCAAGTTTGGAGCAGGACGAACACCGGGGGGTCCACTGTAATTAGTTGTAAGTTAATTTTAAGTTTGCCCATAATGCTCTGCATACAAGGGGCTTTTGGCATGTACACCCCATTATTACAACTCCTTGTAAATCTTTGTATCATATCACAATAAACTATTATTATTATTATTATTATAAACAGGGACAGAAGGTGTCTTAAGGAAACACCCAAAATGTTTCCACCTGTACCAGGGAGTGAACCACAGACCTCAGTGTGTGAGCCGAGTGCACTACCAACAGCATGCCTAAGCCTCAGGCTTAATGGACCGATCACATCAATAAAACTACGTACTCATGTTATTTCCAGTGATATATTCACTTGTATTCAACTGAAGAATTATTATTATTATAATCATGGGGAGTCCTAAACCCATAGGATTATACAGCACCTGTGGGGGGGGGGGGAAGGTATATATTGAGGCTAAGTCTGGGAACTGGAGCAATGATCCAATTCCCTAGATCAAGAGTCCCTCACCAGCATCAGGAAACCTTCCTTGAGGGGATTCAACTGAAGAATCCTGCTGTGCAGGCAAAAGATTTTGGTAATAAAGATCCCAAAGTGGTGGCCCATGGCCTGGTAAGCAACGCTCTCACTTCACACGCTGAGTGTGAAGTGAGAGCGTTGCCTGAGTAGAAACATCGGGTGTGTTTCCTTACACCTGCTACCCCATTAACCTAGCAAGCAAGTAGGTACCTGGGTGTAAGTCAACTGGTATGGGTCACATCCTGGGCCAAAACTGACCTAATTTGCCCAAAATGCTCTGCATAACAAGCGGCTTTCTATATAGTAGTATGTCACTGATATCTGTTAGGCTTGTATACCTTGCACATGTAGTAAATAAAGATATTATTATTATTATTATTATTATTATTTAGTCCCTCGATGACACCACACTGCCCTTCTTGGGTTATCCTGAGTGGTTAACCCTCTGAGGTTAAAAATCTGAACAATATCTTAAGTGCTGCAAAAGTGCCTTATTCATCAACTTGTTGGTATTGAATACCATCAATAATACACCTGGATCAAGAGCCCCTCACTTACATCAAGGAATTTCCAATGAGGGGATAAGGTAGGGCAACCAGGCAATAATTTGAAGCTAAGGGCCTATTTGTTATTGTGAAAACTCAAAATTGATAAGGACTCAATATGTGTCACACTGTTTAACTTATTATTTTACATTAAATCTAAAATATGTACCATTGTGGTATGGGTGAAGCATGTACCTTCAGAATGAATGTATAAATTTATACTATAGCCTATTAAAAATATATAGATTTTCTTGAATAATGATTATCGCACTGGCAGGATATTACGATTATTACATCTATTGGGAAGCATTAAACCAGTGTGAGTTACAAGGTATCAAGGGAATCATAGGCAATCAACTTTCATCCAAGGAAATGGAGGTTTGGACCAATTCCCTGGATCAAGAGACATTGAACATTTGGAATGAGGAAGGTAATGAGTAGAAATTTCAACTATTTATCCAATAAATTAATATTTTCAAAGCATCAAACAAGCTAGACAGCAAAAAAGTCCATTATTTCCCTATCTAACATATCGACCGTCCATGTATGTAATGGTTGGTTAATGGAGTTTCAAGTTCAAGGACTACACAAATAAGTTTATTTAGGTGCAGTCACATATAAGTAGTTAAGCAAGTTTAGGTGATTACATTATCATACATAGTAACATGTGTAAATTACCTAGGATAACCCCATAGCAGTTAAAAGACTTATTTCCACTGGGGTCAACACCAGACAAGAACACTTCAATCCCTAAAATAAGGATTACAGAAGGGATTACAAGACATATACTCTCAGTATATATATATATATATATATATATATATATATATATATATATATATATATATATATATATATATATCTTATCTCTGTATATATATATATATATATATATATATATATATATATATACAGTTAGGCAGTAAGGTAACATTTATGTCCTTAAATCAATATTTTTGAAGAAGTCATTTAGATCAATACCAACACAGCTCTACTGACTGAGTTTTATATTCTATATTTAACGCTTATGATACACCCAAGCAACTTTTTAATCATTCTGGAGATACCGGATGATGAAGATGTGTTTCTAGAGGGATTTATGGGTAATGAAATTGTTAATGAATAACAGAACTACTGAATTAGTCGAGATGCAAAGTAATGTGGAAGGAACTACTCAAAATGTTCTTATAACTCATGTGCGTTCCCTGAATAACTAAATCAGGTGACACTGTTTGATTTGTACATAATATTGTTCCGTGCATTAGACAGAAGAAGAAATAAGAGGAAAAGAACGCCACATCAGGCAAGTAATTAATATGTAAACAAATACTGAGTGACCACTGAGGGCCAAGTGCCTTGATTTTCGGTTCTTGTATAAATCATCACCCATGAACACTCTGTTCGGAAACTTCTGTCAATTATGAGTAAGACTCACCTGAATTTCAGAGGAAAACAGCAATAGGAAGGGTGATTTAGGAAGAGTGACAAGTATGCATGTTGTTGTACTGGGAAAGGAACCGTCCGATAGCCAAGATGGCGGCGCTGGTCCATGGCGCCAAGTTCAAAGTTTTGTTCTTCTCACCTCCTCTTATTCTCACTTCCTCTTACTCTCACCTCCTCTTACTCTCACTGCTTTATGTATAGAAACGAGGTGTAGTGAATCAATTGTAAAACTGCGTATTAGGTCTAGGAACTTGTCCTCATTGTTTCGTTTGTCAAGAAAGTTACATTGGTAATTAGTTTATATTCTTATGTAACGTTCAGTCACTAACAGTATGGGCAACATTTTTCTTATGTAGCCTTCCATACGGTTTTAAAATGTGTTGCTTGAGCCAGTTTTCCGTTATTCACATACGATTCTTGTTACAGTAATAGTCAGTATAAGATAGCCCACACTGCTTGCCTTTCTTGGGTTTAATTTTGTACTTTTCTTTTATGTCGTGCATTATAGAGCAGTAATTGCAGTATACAAAATAAATTCTTGTTGCATCTTCAATAATTACAAACTGTATGAAGCTATTACAGCTCAACAAAAGTATCATTTTAATGAGGACTGCACATAGAACATCTCGACATTTTTTCTCAGGCCCTGTACGACCCCTGTGGGTTTAGCGTTTCCTCACCAACACCCTGGATTACAATAATCGAGTTTCTCAAGAATATTTGACTCGGGGTCAGTTAGTTTTGTCCACACAGTGGACGAGACTAACAATTTTACCTTCATATAGTGCATAAAAGTAATTTGTCATTTGTTATATATATATATATATATATATATATATATATATATATATATATATATATATAATATAATCAAGTAAACACGTCATGATTACGTAGTTGAAAATTTTCATACTTTTATAAAAATAACTAATGTATATCTTCCTACATGTATTATCTCAAATTACAAGACATTTCTATATATAAAGACGTAGGCTCAACTGCTATACTGTATGACAGGATGGATAATGAGAACCTTCAAAACCAGGGATGCCTAGCCCATGTTGACACTTTTCAGGTCGCTTGTTCTATCTAGGCTGGAATATTGCTGCACACTAACTGCACCTTTCAAGGCAGGTGAAAATGCTGACCTTGAAAATGTGCAGAGAACCTTCACGGCACGCATAACTGCGATAAACCACCTCAATTACTGGGAACGCTTGAAGTTCCTAAACCTGTACTCCCTAGAACGCAGGCGGGAGAGATACATTATTATATACACTTGGAAAATCCTAGAGGGATTAGTACCAAACTTGCACACGAGAATCACTCCCTACGAAAGCAAAAGACTCGGCAGGCGATGTAACATCCTCCCAATGAAAAGCAGGACCCCAATGGAAATAAGTCACTCTGTCTGACTTTTTTGGGTTATCCTAGGTTCTCTACACATATGCTGCTATGTATGATAATGTATGTAAATGTATTTGTGTATACCTGAATAAACTTACTTACTTACTTACTTACTTACTAGGAGTGCCACTAGCACGTTGAGAGACAACACAATAAGTGTCAGGGGCCCAAGACTGTTCAACTGCCTCCCAGCATACATAAGGGGGATTACCAATAGACCCATGGCTGTCTTCAAGCAGGCACTGGACAGGCACCTAAAGTCGGTGCCTAACCAGTTAGGCTGTGGTTCGTACGTTGGACTGCTTGCGGCCAGCAGTAACAGCTTGGTTCATCAGGCCCTGATCCACCATGAGGCCTTTTCACAGACCGGGCCGCGGGGGCGTTGACCCCCGGAACTCTCTCCAGGTAAACTCCAGGTATAGACCAATTATATTATACATTCGTTTATAAAAAAATTGATCATGTATGGTCTTGTTCATTAGCTCACCATTGCACATAGCTGACTTATTTATATTTTAATAATAATACGAATTAAATTACTCTTCTGGCAGGTTCAACACGTATTACTTGTGGTTCAGTGTTATATTAGCAGTTAAGTCTCCAACTCTCCTTCCATCTTACAGATTGCCCCTGCCAGGGTGCTACTTTACCTTGCCCTGCCAGGGTGCCACTTTACCTTGCCCTGCCAGGGTGCTACTTAACTTTGTCCTGCCAGGGTGCTACTTTACCTTGCCCTGCCAGGGTGCCACTTTACCTTGCCCTGCCAGGGTGCTACTTAACTTTGTCCTGCCAGGGTGCTACTTTACCTTGCCCTGCTAGGGTGCTACTTTACCTTGCCCTGCCAGGGTGCTACTTTACCTTGCCCTGCTAGGGTGCTACTTTACCTTGCCCTGCCAGGGTGCTACTTTACCTTGCCCTGCCAGGGTGCTACTTTACCTTGCCCTGCCAGGGTGCTATTTTACCTTGTTCTGCCAGGGTGCCACTCTACCTTGCCCTGCCAGGGTGCTACTTTACATTGTCCTGCCAGGGTGCTACTTTACCTTGCCCTGCCAGGGTGCTACTTTACCTTGCCCTGCCAGGGTGCTACTTTACCTTTCCCTGCCAGGGTGCTACTTTACCTTGCCCTGCTAGGGTGCTACTTTACCTTGCTCTGCCAGGGTGCTACTTTACCTTGCCCTGTCAGGGTGCTACTTTACCTTGCCCTGCCAGGGTGCTATTTTACCTTGTTCTGCCAGGGTGCCACTTTACCTTGCCCTGCCAGGGTGCTACTTTACCTTGTCCTGCCAGGGTGCTACTTAACCTTGCCCTGCCAGGGTGCTACTTTACCGTGCCCTGCCAGGGTGCTACTTTACCTTGCTTTACCAGGGTGCTACTTTACCTTGCCCTGCCAGGGTGCTACTTTACCTTGCCCTGCCAGGGTGCTACTTTACCTTGCCCTGCCAGGGTGCTACTTTACCTTGCCCTGCCAGGGTGCTACTTTACTTTGCCCTGCCAGGGTGCTACTTTACCTTGTCCTGACAGGGTGCTACTTTAACTTGTCCTGCCAGGGTGCTACTTTACTTTGCCCTGCCAGGGTGCTACTTTACCTTGCCCTGCCAGGGTTCTACTTTACTTTGCCCTGCCAGGGTGCCACTTTATCTTGCCCTGCCAGGGTTCTACTTTGCCCTATCAGGTTGCTACTTTACCTTGCCCTACGAGGGTGCTACTTTACTTTTCCCAATCAGGTTGCTACTTTACCTTGCCTTTCCAGGGTGCTAATTTACCTCGCCCTGCCAGGATGCTACTTTACCTTGACCTACCAGGGTGCTACTTTACCTTGACCTGCAAGGGTGTTACTTTACTTTGCCCTACGAGGGTGCTACTTTACTTTGCCCTGCCAGGGTGCTACTTTAACCTTACACTGCTTGTTGTCATTACTGTGGATGTCATTACGCAAGTTATCTTATCCTTCACAGATATATAAAGTATGTTTTTCTATGCCTAGCTGTGTGCAGTGGATATTACAAATGTGTTCACCTCCCTTAATACTATTTTTTTTACTCATAACTCTAAATTTGAGATAAATTTAGCCCTTAGCTTGGAGATTATTAGATGCCGGATTACTAAAAGTATTATCCAGAGAGCTGAAGAGGGGTTGTTGAGGTGGTTCAGACATTTAGAGAGGGTGAAACAAAATAGGATAACTGGAAGGACATATAAATCTATTGGAAGGAAGGCGAGGTAGGGGTTGTTCTAGGGAAGGTTGTAGGTAGGGGTTAAAGGATGTTTTATGTTCGAGGGGCTTGGACATCCACCAAGTATGTGTGAGCGTGTTAGATATGTATGAATGGAGGCAAGTGGTTTTTATGGCTTGACGTGCAAAGCAATATTTATGAGGGGATTCAGGGAAACCTCTATAACAGGTTCTAGGTGCTCCACCACTCTTCTCCTGATAATCTTCTCCATGACCTTGCATACTATACATGTCAGTGACACTGGTCTGTAGTTTAGTGTTTCGTGTCTGTCTCCTTTTTAAAAAATTGGGACTACATTTGCTGTCTTCCATACCTCAGGTAGTCGCCCTGTTTCGATAGATGTGTTGAGGATTGTTGTTAGTGGTACACAGCTCCTTTGCTCCCTCACTCAGAACCCATGGAGAAATGTTATCCGGCCCCATCGCCTTTGAGGTATCTAGCTCGCTTAGCAGCCTCTTCACTTCCTCCTCAGTTGTGTGTATTGTGTCCAGCACCTGATGGTGTACCCCACCTCTCCGCCTTTCTGGAGGCCCTGTGTTAGTTACCATTTTGTCCTAGGCACATGTCGATTAGACACTAGGCCTGTTGTATGTATGTGTGTGTGTGTGTGTGTAACGAAACACTTCAAAATGTTTCGGCCCCGCCGGGAATTGAACCCGGGCCCTCCGTGCGTGAAGCAAGAGCGCTAGCCACCATGCCATGGGTGTGTGTGTGTGTGTGTGTGTGTGTGTGTGTGTGTGTGTGTGTACTCACCTAGTTGTGGTCGCAGGGGTCGAGTCACAGCTCCTGGCCCCTGGCCCCGCCTCTTCACTGGCCGCTACTCGGTCACTCTACCCGCTCCATGAGCTTTATCATACCTCTCCTTAATGCTATGTATGGATCCTGCCTCCACTCCACTTCCCAGACTATTCCACTTCCTGACAACTCTGTGACTGAATACTTCCTAACATCCCTGTGGTTCATCTGAGTCTTCAACTTCCAACTGTGACCCCTTGTTGCTGTGTCCCATCTCTGGAACATCATGTCTCTGTCCACCTTGTCGATTCCTCTCACTATTTTATATGTCGTCATCATATCTCCCCTATCTCTCCTGTCTTCCAGTGTCGTCAGGTCGATTTTAAACCTCTCCTCGTAGGACACACCCCTTAGCTCCGGGACTAGTCTTGTTGCAAACCTTTGCACTTTCTCTAGTTTCTTTACATGCTTGGCTAGGTGAGGGTTCCAAACTGGCGCTGCATACTCCAATATGGGCCTAACGTACACAGTGTACAGGGTCCTGAATGACTTCTTATTAAGATGTCGGAATGATGTTCTTAGGTTTGCTAGGCGCCCGTATGTTGCAGCAGTTATTTGGTTGATGTGCTCCTCAGATGTGCCCGGTGTTATACTCACCCCAAGATCCTTTTTCTTGAGCGAGGTTGTAGGCTCTGGCCCCCTAGCCTGTACTCCGTCTGTGGTCTTCTTTGCCCTTCCCCAATCTTCATTACTTTGCACTTGGTGGGGTTGAACTCCAGGAGCCAGTTGCTGGACCAGGCCTGCAGCCTGTCCAGATCCCTCTGTGGTTCTGCCTGGTCCTCGTCCGATTGAATTCTTCTCATCAACTTCACATCATATGCAAACAGGGACACTTCGGAGTCTATTCCTTCCGTCATGTCGTTCACAAATACCAGAAACAGCACCGGTCCTAGGACTGATCCCTGTGGCACCCCACTCGTTACAGGCGCCCACTCTGACACCTCGCCACGTACAATGACTCACTGTTGTCTTCCTGACAGATATTCCCTGATCCATTGTAGTGCCTTACATGTTATCCCTGCCTGGTCCTCCAGCTTTTGCACTAATATCTTGTGTGGAACTGTCAAAAGCCTTCTTACAGTCCAAGAAAAGGCAATCTACCCACCCCTCTCTCTCTTGTCTTAAGTCACCCTGTCATAGAACTCAAGAAGGTTTGTGACGCAGGATTTCCCATCCCAGAAACTGTGCTGGCTGTCGTTGATAAGCTCATTCCTTTCTAGGTGCTTGTGTGTGTGTCTGTATGTGTGTGTGTACTCACCTATTTGTGGTTGCAGGGGTCGATTCATAGCTCCTGGCCCCACCACTTCACTGATCACTACTAGGTTCTCTCTCTCCCTGATCCATGAGCTTTATCAAACCTCGTCTTAAAACTATGTATGGTTCCTGCCTCCACTACGTCACTTGCCAGGCTATTCCACTTAATGACAACTCTATGTCTAAAGAAATACTTCCTAACATTTCTTTGTCTCATCTTAATCTTCAACTTCCAATTGTGACCCCTTGTTTCTGTGTCCCATCTCTGGAACATCCTGTCGGTCCACCTTGTCAATTCCTCGCAGTATTTTGTATGTCGTTATCATGTCTCCCCTAACCCTCCTGTCCTCCAGTGTCGTCAGACCGATTTCCCTTAACAATTCTTCGTAGGGCATTTCCCTTAGCTCTGGAACTAGTCTTGTTGCAAACCTTTGCACTTTCTCTAATTTCTTGACATGCTTGACCAGGTGTAAGTAAGTAAGTAAGTTTATTCAGGTATACACAAATACATTTATATAGATTATCATACATAGCAGCATGTGTGTAGAGAACCTAGGATAACCCAAAAAGTCAAACAGAGTGACTTATTCCCTGCTCTTCCTCTTATACATCAATGATCTTCCCAATGTATCACAACACCTGAAACCAATACTCTTTGCTGATGACACAACTTATGTCATCTCCCACACAAACCTTGCCACGCTTAATACAATTGTTAACGACGAATTAATAAAAATATCAACATGGATGACAGCCAATAAACTTACACTCAACACTGATAAGACCTTCTATATTATGTTTGGCAACAGAGCAGATGATCCACAATTAAACATTAAGATCAACACTACACCTATTGTTAAACATAATGAGGGCAAGTTCCTGGGCCTCCACCTTGACAGCAGCCTGAAATTCAGCACCCATATCCAACACATAACAAAGAAAGTGTCCAAAACTGTGGGGATCCTCTCTAAGATACGGTATTATGTACCACAATCAGCCCTACTCACACTATACTACTCACTCATCTATCCCTACCTCACATATGCCATTTGTGCATGGGGATCAACAGCAATTACCCACCTAAAGCCAATAATAACCCAACAGAAAGCCGCAGTAAGAATTATCACGCAATCCAACGCTAGGCAACACACCCCCCACTCTTCAAAGACCTAAACCTACTCACTGTTCAGAACATCCATACTTACTACTCTGCTATCTACATTTATAGAACCATTAATTCCAACTTTAACCCTGAGCTAAAACACTTTCTTGACAGTTGCGACAGGACCCATAGACATAATACCAGACATAAACATCTTTTTGACATTCCCCGTGTCCGACTAAATCTATACAAAAATTCAATGCGCATAAAAGGGCCTAAAATCTGGAACTCCCTGCCTGAAAACTCTAGAACTACAGACACAACCTCCATTTTCAAAAGCACCGTTAAAAAACATCTTATCTCACTTACGCACCCAACCGATAGCTAACCACATGAAAACTACTTTATCTTGCACATATCCACAGCAAAATACACTTATTGATATCTGTGATTCCCCTTCATTTGCACAGGACTAACCAAAATTCTAATACAACTGTTGCTTCATAATTCTTAAGCTAGTCATAAGTTTGCCTAAACACTCCAATATAGAAACTGTAATATGCCAATACATCACCTTTACCATTAATATATAAACTAATTGTTAAATTCTTAAATGTTTAAATTCCAGTACCTCAATTTTGTAAACCTAGTTAATCACTACAATTACCTAACCTTACTATCTGTATAATCATTGTGTCACTATAGAGTAAGACCTATCATAAGACTGCCTGAAAAGCCTAGGCATACCTAGGCATATTATTGGCCATCTTGTAATATCTACTTCATAAAATGCATAATTATAAGTACACCCCACCTTGTATATTACCAGAAATAAAGAATTTGAATTTGAATTTGAATTGGGGTGGGTTCCAAAATGGTGCTGCATACTCCAGTATGGGCCTGAAGTACACGGTGTACAGAGTCTTAAACTATTCCTTACTGAGGTATCGTAACTCTATTCTCAGGTTTGCCAGGCGCCCATATGCTGCAGCAGTTATCTGGTTGATGTGCGCCTCAGGAGATGTGTGTACTCGCTTATTTGTATTCACCTATTTGTAGTTGCAGGGGTCGATTCATAGCTCTTGGCCCCACCCCTTAACTGATCGCTACTAGGTCTTCTCTCTCCCTGCTCCATGAGCTTTATCAAACCTCGTCTTAAAACTATTCAACTTTATTTCTCATAATATTACAAAGTGGGTTTTACATATTTTATGGTAGTTGTACATTTTATGAAATAATTATTACAAGAAGGCCAATAGTATGCCTAAGTATGCTTAGGCATTTCAGGCAGTCTTATACTAGATCTTACTCTATAGTGACACAATAATTATACTGGTATTAAGGTTAGATAATTGTAGTGATTAACTAGGTTTACAAAATTGAGGTAGTTCAAAATATTTAAGAATTTAACAATTAGTTTATATATTAATGGAAATGGTGCCGTGTTGGCATGATACAGTTTCTATATTGGAGTGTCTTAGGCAAACTTATGACTAGCTTAAGAATTATGAAGCAATAGTTGTATTAGAATTTTGTTTACAGTCATGTGCAAATTAAGGGGAATCACAGATATCAATACCTGAGTTTACCTGGAGAGAGTTCCAGGGGTCAACGCCCCTGCGGTCCGGTCTGTGACCAGGCCTCATGTTGGATCAGAGCCTGATCAACCAGACTGTTACTGCTGGCCGCACGCAGTCCAACGTACGAACCACAACCTGGCTGGTCAGGTACCGACTTTAGGTGCCTGTCCAGTGCCTGCTTGAAGACAGCTAGGGGTTTATTGGTAATCCCCCTTATGTATACTGGGAGGCAGTTGAACAGTCTTGGGCCCCTGACACTTATTGTGTTGTCTCTCAACGTGCTAGTGGCACCCCTGCTTTTCATTGGGGGGATGTTACATCGTCTGCCGAGACTTTTGCTTTCGTAGGGAGTGACTTTCGTGTGCAAGTTTGGTACTAATCCCTCTAGAATTACAATAAGTGTATTTTGCTGTGGATATGTGCAAGATAAAGTAGTTTTCATGTGGTTAGCTACCGGTTGGGTGCGTAAGTGAGATAAGATGTTTTTTAACGGAGCTTTTGAAAGTGGAGGTTGTGTCTGCAGTTCTAGAGTTTTCAGGCAGGGAGTTCCAGATTTTAGGCCCTTCTATGTACATTGAATTTTTGTATAGATTTAGCCGGACACGGGGAATGTCAAAGAGATGTTTGTGTCTGGTATTATGTCTATGGGTCCGGTCACAACTATTAAGAAAGTGTTTTAGTTCAGGGTTAATGTTGGAATTTATGGTTCTGTAAATGTAGATTGCAGAGTATAAGTGTGGATGTTCTGAACAGTGAGTTTAGGTCTTTGAAGAGTGGGGGGGGGATGTTGCCTAGCGTTGGATTGCGTGATAATTCTTACTGCGGCTTTTTGTTAGGTTATTATTGGCTTTAGGTGGGTAATTGCTGTTGATCCCCAAACAGAAATGGCACATGTGAGGTAGGGATAGATAAGTGAATAGTATAGTGTGAGTTGGGTTGTTTGTGGTAGGTGCCCCACAGGGAAGTGTTCTTGGCCCACTTCTCTTTATCCTTTACATTAACGACCTACCAATTGCATCTCAACTACTCAAACCCATACTATTTGCAGATGACACTACATACGTTATCTCGCACCCAAGCCCAGACATACTAGCCAACACTGTAAATACTGAATTGCAGAAAATATCTACCTGGATGATGACCAACAAACTTACTCTCAATATTGATAAAACCTATTTTATCCAGTTTGGGAACAGAGCTACAAACGCACCACTTAACATAATGATAAACGGGTCCCCTATCACAAAACTCACAGAGGGAAAATTCTTAGGAATCCATCTTGACAGTGGCCTCAAATTTCAGACACATATACAACAAATTTCCAAGAAAGTCTCCAAGACCGTGGGAATACTATCCAAGATACGGTACTATGTTCCACAACCAGCTCTCCTTACCCTATATCACTCACTCATTTACCCCTACCTCACCTATGGAATCTGCGCATGGGGCTCTACATCAATAACTCATCTCAGACCACTAATAACACAACAAAAGGCAGCAGTTAGAATGATAACAAATTCACACTCCAGGCAACATACTCCACCAATATTCAAAAACCTAAACTTACTCACCATACAAGACATCCATACCTTTTACTGTGCCTATTACATACCTAGAACACTATGCAAATATTAACCCACCACTCAAACTTCTCCTTACCAATTTTAACAGGACACATGACCATAACACTAGACACAGATCACTCCTCGATGTTCCCCGTGTCCATCTAACACTATGAAAAACTCAATGCATATAAAAGGCACGAAAATTTGGAATTCGTTACCTGTCATTGCCAAAGAAACCCTACCTGTACCCCAATTCAAAACTATGCTAAAAAACCACCTTCTCACCCAAACCTAAATGCTCAATATCAAACATTCCCAACAAAGTAGAATAATCACTTAAATGTAAAAAACTTACTAATCACTTAAATGTAAAAACCTGTTATGAATAATACATACTAAGCTAACTGTTTCCATAACATTTACATTATAATGACCACGTAAACTGTAACTGCAATGCAATTAATTGTTTTAAATTATCTCACTCAATTAGTTGCATTGCTACAATTAATTGATATGTCCAACTTATATTCAAACTTTATAACTTAGATACACAATTATACTTATTTTATAAATTATCAACCATAACGTTTTACCATGTAGTCTACAATTAAGTAGTCCTAAGAATGCCCGCAATGCACAGCATATTAGGGGCTTTTGGCATGTACATCTCATCAATACCTATGTATCTTGTGGATTGCTGTGTATCCTGGTAGCGAGTAGATATCTATTGTATCCTGCTTAAGCGAGGTTTCAGTAAGAACAATACATGTGAAGGTTGCCTTTAGGGAATCAAGGAGGGCAAGGAGGTCATCATAGTGTTTGAAGATTGAGACACTTATGCAACATATAGG
Organism: Cherax destructor; assembly: GCA_009830355.1. NCBI lineage: Eukaryota > Metazoa > Arthropoda > Malacostraca > Decapoda > Parastacidae > Cherax > Cherax destructor. The sequence goes on along the minus strand of WNWK01021097.1, from coordinate 17,630 downwards.
AATCTTTATTAAGGAAACGTTTCGCCACACAGTGGCTTCATCAGTCCAATACAAAGCAGAAAGGTGTAAGGAGAGGATGAGTTTGAGGTTATCAGTCCCTCGTCCTGGAGTCGATGTGTTCAGTCCATCAATCTTGTAGAAAGTACAACACAGAGCCGTAGAGGTGGCTTATATACTGTAGTCAGGTGAGGCGAAGCAGGAGGAGGTGGGGTCATAGTGGTACCATCCACTAGTAGAAGTAGGTCTTCGTCCAAAGGTTGGACAAGTATTGAAGAATTTCTTGTATCAAGATACCATGATGTTGCAGTGTCTGACATTGTGATAAATGTTTTTTTGAAAACCGACGAGTTGAAGATTGAGACACTTATGCAACATATAGGAATCTTTATTAAGGAAACGTTTCGCCACACAGTGGCTTCATCAGTAAAATACAAAGCAGAAAGGTGTAAGGAGAGGATTAGTTTGAGGTAATCAGTCCCTCGGCGTGGAGTCGTTTCCTTAATAAAGATTCCTATATGTTGCATAAGTGTCTCAATCTTCAACTCGTCGGTTTTCAAAAACTATTTATCACTTATCATAGTTTTTGCTTAAGGATCGGATGTTGTAGTTAAGAACTGTTATACTTTTAGCAGTATTTAGGACAGTGTTGGCTTGTGATGCTGTGTAATAGAGACAGTTACTTTCAAGTAAATTTTGATTGGGTGTTAGACTATATAGGTTTAGATCAGGGTCGACGTGATCATTCATCATTTAGGTTAAATAGTAATTTTTTATATCATGTATAGCGTGGTGAATTCTAGTACTGATATCTGTAGTACGGGGATGTTTGGACAAGTATATAGCTAATGCACATTGGTCAAATAGAGTACAGTAACAAATAAACATAATGGAATTGGTATTGACTATGTATTAAGCTAGAATGAAATAAAGTATAACTAGATATAAACTAATAAGATAAAATTACAAAATAAAGTAGCACCAATGAGTTTGGTATTAGCTATGTACGTATTAAGCTAGAATGAAATAAAGTATAACTAGATATAAACTAATAAGTTAGAATTACAAAATAAAGTAGCACCAGACTGTCACTTGTAATTGCACTAAGGAATAGTTGCAAACACGTATATATAAAGGTATAACAGGTTTATACAAAAGTATAATACAAAATAAAATAAAAAAAGGGCAATGAATTGGGTGTAAGTGATATGATAGTAAGATGGTACACAACAGATATTAAAAAAAAAAAGTAAAATGGAATATTTGCAACAGGTTATAAAAAAGTATTATAGACTAAGATAGGGCAATGATATGGTAAATTATAAATATATAATAAAGTATTAGAAATAATTAAGAAAGATTTGTTGATATAAAATAAATAGACTATGAGGTAGAGTTGTAGCTGAATATAAAAGCTGTGATATTTGGCAATAGTAGGCTAATAAAAATAAAAGTATAAAATAAATTTGGCAATAAAGTATAAAATAAAAATTAGGGCAATTATAACAATTTTAAAATAAAATTGGACAATAAAGCTTGAATATTTGGCAATAATAGGTTAATAAAAACAAAAGTGTAAGATAAAGTTGGGCAATAAAGTATAAAATAAGGTAGGGCAATAAAAGGTTAAGTAATAATAATAATAAAGAGATTTTGTAGTTATTAAATACAATTAAGACTATGAGGTAGAATGGTAATTGAATACAAAGTGAAATTTAAAATTAAGACTATGAGGTAGAATGGTAATTGAATACAGAAGTGAAAATTCAAAAGTAGTAAGGGGGTATTAGAATTTTTAGGGAACAAAATTTATGGTAGTATATAAATGTTACAGGATGATTCATAACACTATTCGTGGACGGTGGGTATAAACTGCATTTTATTCTGATTCTGTTAACCCAGCCTCACTCAGGAATGTTTTTAGTTCATATTGTGTAGAGATGAAGTACCTCTTCCCAGTGGGCTATTTCCTAACTGCGATTTTACCATCCCTCACAAAGCACTAATGGATTTTTTGGGCATTGCGTAATTTTCTTAGTCGATAAAGTAGGTTTTGTCTTGTTTTGGTAAGGCATTCATTGACATATACATCTGATTTCATAGCTATGGATGTTTTTAGTAGGTTATTTCTTTGCAACCTGGTATTGAATTTTAATAGCACTGTTTTTTTTCCTGCTTGGTAGCCCATCAGTTTGCAATTTTTTAGTTCATCACTACGTATGTTTAGGCTAAGGTGGTCCTTGAAAAGTTGTAGGGTGGCCTCCATGCATGTCTCTTGGGTGACTGTAGGTGGGATGTGTTTGCTATTAACTACAACAGCGTCACATAGCTGTTGTTGGTCATTATGATCTTGGAAGTTGTTAATGACATCGGTAAGTTGTAGATCCACTCGTGATCTTTCTTCTATGATGTTCTTGTTCAGCTGGGTGACTTGATCTTTCAGAGTGTTGATGGTGTCTACAGACTGGGTGTGGGTGTTGCTTAGTTGTTCTAGAGTGGTTAGTTTGTCTTCCAGAGTTGTGATCTTGATGAGGTACTGTGCGTTGGAGGTTTTAAGCTCCTGCATTTCCTGGGTAAGCTTGGTGATTGTTTGGTTCTGGATCGTAAGGAGTTTAGCTATTTCTGGGTCAGTAATCTTCTTAACATCAAATCCATGGAAGGAGTTATCTTGGACTGTGGCGGCGGCCATATTTGTTTTTGTCTGTCGAATGTTGTGATGGTGCAGGTGGGTGATGAGGGTTGTGTCCTGGCTGGCAGTACGAGAAGTTTTCCTTGTAGTATTGCTGCTCTCACCTGTGATGTTAGGAGTCCTTGGCTGGTTACTGGATCTTCTTTTGTTGCTCTGACCCTTGGCCATTGACCGTGGCTTCAGATGAATTGTATGGTTCCTGCCTCCACTACGTAACTTGCCAGACTATTCCACTTCCTGACAACTCTATGACTAAAGAAATACTTCCTAACATCCCTTTGACTTATCTGAATCTTCTGTGTGTGTGTGTGTGTGTGACGCAGTTAGAAGCCTGAGTAGATCTATAACCCACTATGATAACATGAACGTAGATAAGTATGTTTATGGAGCAACTTGCAATGTGAACAGACTGACTGATGTTGTAGTGGCCAGGCTTAGGCTTGGCTACAAGTACTTCTGGCAGTTTGGGAGATACACAGATGATGATCAAACTAAATGCAAATTATGTGATCAGGCATATGGTCACTGTCTTGAACACTATGTGCTGAATTGTCCACTTATTGAGGAATATAGAGATAGACAGTATAATAACCTATGTGACATGTCAAGATATCTTATTAGTGAAGGTATGATACCACTTATACTAAGCAAATTTCCTAAATTTGCTTGTAACAGATAATTGAAATGTAGATATAAACCCAAATGTACAATTGTTAACCCCTTTGGGGCCTAGTGCCTAGGCCTTTTGTGTATCCATATGCTCTTGCGCTACCGTCCACAGGATGGATATGGGGTGCACAATAAACTAGCCACTTCGGTGGCAAAATCTAAAAATCTGTGTGTGACCCAATTAATATTTGCACTAATAACGCATTACAGTTGTGACCGGGTGTGGACGTGTGAACGGCTCATTACTTTGTAATTTGTTCATGATTGTGACCATATATAGACATGTAAATGATTCACTATCTTTGTAACTTGGTCATGACTGTGACTAGATATAGACATGTAAAAGTTCATTACCTTTGTAACTTGTTCAGTTATCAAAACTTTGGAACGCAGTCCCTGGACCCATTACGTGCCTCTGCAACCTTTTGACTACCGCCCACACCATGGGTATGGGGTGCATAATAAAGATATTAAACTAACTTTCTCTCTGTAAGTTTCACTTTTATTGCAAACTCTCTGTGCCACTTTAACTGAAACTAATTTAATGAACCTACGCTTGAGTTCCACTTTAGTCCTCCCTCGAATCTCCATGGATTGTACTCACCATTTATAGAGTTCCACTGACTATATATAAAGCTTCGCCTTGAAGCCAAACATGATGCCTTAAGCTGTATTGATAATTTAGTTACACAGCACACACTTTCACAAATTATTTACGTTGATGGTTCTGTTCACCAATCCACTGGTGCAGCTGGTAGTGCTGCTGTTGTCATACAGAGTGATGGCTCTCTTAAAGAAATTGGGGCACGCATCAATAACTGGGCCTCTACCCTTCAGACAGAACTGTTTGCCATACTCCTTGCACTCAAATGCGTCCATGTATCTAAGGTTGGCACTTTAATTGTAACTGATTCTCTGTCATCCATAAATGCTTTCAACTCATTAAGTATAAATTGTGGCATGCTTGTGTCAGAAGCCAGACACAGGTATGGTAAGATTGTTGATAGTAGAGTCAGAGTGCACATGCTGTGGATTCCATCTCACATTGGTCTTCAGATGCATGATAGAGCTGATAAATTGGCTAAGTTTTATGTTTTCAAAGAAGGGGTAGATTACAATCTTGGCTTGTCAGTTAGCAGTTTGAGAACAATAATACGAAAAGAACTTCAACTGAATTTTATTGACTTAAGACTCAGGGAGATTGACACCAGTCAGTCCATCTATCATCATTCTATCATGCAGGAGGAGCCACATGTCTATGGTGCATCCAACAAAATAAGCAGACTCTTGGATGTCACTACCGCCCGCCTCCGGCTGGGTTACAAGTATCTTTGGCAGGTTAAATCACCACCACCAGATGTAGACCAAACAAAATGTAAACTTTGTCAGTTGGATTATTGTCACACCCTGCGTCATTATGTACTGGAGTGCGACAAAATTAATGAATTCAGAGACAACTCAGAAATGTTCAAGATATGTCAAAGTATTTTATGCACAGTGGTATATTACAGACCATTCTGGAAAAATACCCTGACTTTGCTCCCTGTAAATAAAGCATTACCACGTGTGTGTATATTTATTGTTAGGTAATCTCCTACAAATTTTTATTTACGTTTATTAATCTTCATAAAACTAAATATTCCTAAGCATAGTGATTTTTTTTTTTTTTTTTACAAAATAAATAATTTTCCTTTGCATTTTTCAGGGCATTGTTGCTCGCAAGAATGAATGACTTTGATGTAGTAAGTATTGTGTGGGATTTATTTTAGAGTATAACTATAACCCCTATAACTCCCTGTAACTCCCTATAACTCCCTGTAACTCCCTATAACTCTGTAACTCTCTGGAGTTTACCTGGTAAGATTAACTCCAGGTGGTCGGGTCTAAGCAGGGGAGTGATGGACCTGCCTTGCATGGGTCAGTAGGCCTGCTGCAGTGTTCCTTTTTCTTATGTTCTTATAACTCCCTGTAACTTCCTATAACTCCCTGTAACTCCCTATAACTCCCTGTAACTTCCTATAACTCTCTGTAACTCCCTATAACTCCGTGTAACTCCCTATAACTCTGTAACTTCTTATAACTCTGTAACTTCCCATAACTCTGTAACTCCCTATAACTCCCTGTAACTCCCTATAACTCTCTGTAACTCCCTATAGCTCCTTATAACTCCCTATAACTGTAACTCCCTATAACTCTGTAACTCCCTATAACTCTCTGTAACTCCCTATAACTCTCTGTAACTCCCTATAACTCTGTAACTCCCTATAACTCTCTGTAACTCCCTGTAACTCTGTAACTCAATATAACTCTCTGAACTCAATATAACTCTCTAACTCCCTATAACTCTCTGTAACTCCCTATAACTCTGTAACTCCCTATAGCTCTCTGTAACTTCCTATAACTCTCTGTAACTTCCTATAACTCTCTGTAACTTCCTATAACTCTCTGTAACTTCCTATAACTCTCTGTAACTTCCTATAACTCTCTGTAACTTCCTATAACTCTCTGTAACTTCCTATAACTCTCTGTAACTTCCTATAACTCTCTAACTTCCTATAACTCTCTGTAACTCAATAACTCCTTGTAATTTCCTGTAACACCTATAACTCCTTGTAACCCCCTATAACTTCTTGTAACTCAGTATAACTCCCTATAACTCCCTGTAACTTCCTATAACTCCCTATGATTCCCTGTAACTCACTATAATTCCCTGTAACTCCCTGAAACTCCTTGTAATTCTCTGTAACTATCATGCTATAACTCCATGTAAATTTTTATAGCTCCCTGTAACTCCATATAACTCTCTGTAACTTCCATTAACTCCCTGTGACTCCCTGTAACTGTCTATAACTCTATATAACTTCCTATAACTCTCTATAACTTCTTGTAACTCCCTGTAACTCCATATAATACATAATAATATAATAATATCTTTATTTACTACAAGTACATGTACAATGTATACAGACCTAGTTGACATCAGTGACATACTACTATATAGAAAGCCGCTTGTTATGCTGAGCATTGTGGGCAAATTAGGTCAGTGTTTTCCCAGGATGCGACCCACATCAGTCAACTAACTCCCAGGTACCCATTTTACTGATGGGTGAACATAGACAACCGGTGTAAGGAAACACGCCCAATGTTGTCACCATTGCCGTGAATCGAACCCGGACCCTCACCGTGTGAAGCGAGAGCTTTAGCCACCAGGTCACGGGACACCCTATAATCTCCGTTCTATTTATACTTTTAAAGTCACAAATGGGACTTATTACTATTGTTAGTTGTGTAGCTGAGTGGTTACAGCATTGGACGGGCTGTAAGCATGGATCAGGGTTCGAGTCCTCGTACATTCTTCTGTTTATTCATTGACAGTCGTTCATTACAATTTATCTTTGGTTTATGGACTATGTGGCTTTGAAGGGTTATTACCTGGAGTTTACCTGGAGAGAGTTCCGAGGGTCAACGCCCCCGCGGCCCGGTCTGTGACCAGGCCTCTTGGTGAATCAGAGCCTGATCAACCAGGCTGTTAAAAAAAAAAAACACACTCCTACCATATTTTCCTTGTGTTACACACTTCCTCTCTCATGTACATCGTCACTAATGTGCAGGATGTAGCTTTCCAAGAATTCATGAATAGTTGTCTTATTAGGTACATTTATAGAGTCCAGCAACTGGGGTACTGTTTGCCTCAAGAACTGAATTTTAAAAACTACTATGGTGTACTGTCCCATTAGCTGGATTAAGGTTAGGATTTTTGGCTGCAAAATGATCATTAATGCAAGAGCAGGAGCCCTGTGGACCACTGAATGGTGCCCTATACAAGACTTTCCCACACACTCATCTTGCCCTACACCAAATTATGCAATTGAGATCACCCTTTCCATCAATGCAATTAGGAAGCTGTTGTAAAGAAATAGTACAAATACTGTACAAACATCATTCAAAATGCACACACCTGAGGGCCTACTGTATACCAAACTGGGGTGGGGCTCTTCTTGAGGTCGAGTACTCTCTTCTACCACCCCATTTATTTTGAGTAATTATTTATTAATTTAATAGATGCAGCTCAGTTGAGGATTGCATTATATGGATCACAACATACATACATAATAAACATACACTTCAGAAACTTCAACTTATAATTTTTAATGTGTAAAAATGCTCTAGTAACCTAACAATCATCCAGTAAAGGAGTGGGAACTCTGCCTAATAACACATTACACATGTACCAGTATCACATTAAACTCACAAATTACTTCCTAGTTTCAATAAATAAAATCCTTAACACTTTTATACAATCACGTCAGCTTCCCGCATATTTATAAAATAAGCCTCTCCAAGTGTTGAATCCCTCTGCACTCAATAGCATTTAAATCTCTAATAAAAAAAGACCACTTAATGAATGGTGATGACGAACTCTTCACGCATGCTAACTCCTGGCTTGCGTATGGTCAAATGACTAGCATGGGTGCCAGTGCCACTTTCAAATATGCTCATGATAATAGATGTAACATGAAAGTTTCTGGAGCTGTGGGATGTGACAGTGGAGCCACACCTGGTGCTGATGACACAGCCTTGTCAGAGATGTGCTGGTTGTATACCTGGAGAGAGTTCCGGGGGTCAACGCCCCCGCGGCCCGGTCTGAGACCAGGCCTCATGGTAGAATCAACCTAGTGTAAGTCTGTGATTGAGTGCGTTAAACCTGCTGCAAACACACACACACACATATATGTATATATATTACTATGTGCTGTAGTTAATACTGATTGTTTTTTTCAGTCTATTGTTATCCCAGTTCATAATGCTGGTCTATGGATGGATCAGTGTTTGGCCTCTGTGTTGACACAGCAACACAGCCTGACCGTAGAGGTGTCTGTGTTCCTGGACTCCTGCTCTGACACCTCTGAACACATTGTGCGACACTGGTCTCTCAAACTACAACACCAAGGATATGTTGTCACTGTTGGCTGCGAAAACAATGAGAAACCCAGAGGAGGTATGACACGTGATGTATTACATTATTATATTATTATTATTATTATTATTATTATTATTATTATTATACAGTGTATATCTAATTACTTATTTGTAATTGCTTTTCAGGAGTTAAATGAGATTATTATTACATTAATTAAAACCCTCCACTAAACAGCAAGGGGTAAGAGGGAGTTACAGGAGGGCCTCGCTTATACAGCAGGTTAGGTTTTGGGTTACTGATGTGAAGATAAAATTGCTGTAAAGTGAAACATAGCCTTTTTCACTTTCAAATGCATATAAAAGCCTGATTACATGTTTACAGTATACGTATATAGAACAAACATATACACATACAGAACACACAATACTTACTGTAAAATATTTTCACCCTTAGCTTATAATGAGTGGTGAATATATTTAATGTAGGAAATTTGAATAAATGAAGAATGGATATAATTGAAAACTGCTGCATTAGCGAAAAGTTGTATAGTGAAGCGCTGTAAAGCGGGGCCCGCCTGTATAATAGACTTTCTGACTGTGGGAAATAGAAGTTAGACAGGTTTCATCTGAGGAAGGGGAAGGTAGCTCCACCTCCATGCATCAAGGGCCTTCTTGCAGCATTAAACCAACCCAAACTTAATAAAACAGCGCTGATTTTCTGAGTGCTGTATTGTATAGTTGTGTCTCAGTGATGCTCGTGTGTCTAGTGTGTGTCTGTGTTCTAGTATATATTGTCTCTAGTTTGTCTGATATTATGTCTGTGTGTGTCTATGTGTTGTGTCTGTGAGTGTGTTCTATGTGTGTCTAGTGTGTGTCGTGTCCATTAGTGTGCTCGTGTGTGTATGTGTGTCTCGTGTGTGTCTCTTGTGTCTGTGTGTGTCTGTGTGTGTCTCATATTGTCTGTTTAGTGTCTCGTGTGTGTCTCGTGTGTGTTCTAGTTGTGTCTGTGTGTGTCTAGTGTGTGTCTAGTGTGTGTCTAGTGTGTGTCTCGTGTGTGTCTCGTGTGTGTAGTGTGTGTCTAGTGTGTGTCTAGTGTGTGTCTAGTGTGTGTCTCGTGTGTGTCTCGTGTGTGTCTCGTGTGTGTCTAGTGTGTGTCTCGTGTGTGTCTAGTGTGTGTCTCGTTTTGTCAGTGTGTGCTAGTGTGTGTCTTGTGTGTCTCGTGTGTGTCTCGATGTGTTGTTGTCTAGTGTGTGTCTAGTGTGTGTCTGTGTGTGTCTAGTGTGTGTCTCAGTGTGTGTCTCTGTGTGTGTCTCTGGGGTGTCTAGTGTGTGTCTAGTGTGTGTCTATGTGTTATGTGTTCGTTTTGTGTGTGTCTGTCTTATTGTCTGTGTGTGTCTACATGTTGTGTCAGTGTGTGTCTATGTGGAGTGTGTCTAGTGTGTGTCTCGTGTGTCTCGTTGTGTCTAGGTGTCAGTGTGTCTAGTGTGTTAGTGTGTGTCTCGTGTGTTGTCTAGTGTGTGTCTAGTGTGTGTCTAGTGTGTGTCTCTGTGTGTCTCGTGTGTGTCTAGTGTGTTCGTGTTGTCTGTGTGTGTCTACGTGTGTGTCTATTTGTCTCTGTGTCTCGTGTGTCTAGTGTGTGTCTAGTGTGTGTCTAGTGTGTGTCTAGTGTGTCTCGTGTGTGTCTCGTGTGTGTCTACGGTGTGTCTAGTGTGTGTCTCGTGTGTGTCTCGTGTGTGTCTCGTGTGTGTCTCGTGTGTGTCTCGTGTGTGTCTAGGTGTGTCTAGTGTGTGTCGTGTGTGTCTCGTGTGTGTCTCGTGTGTGTCTCGTGTGTGTCTAGGGTGTGTCTAGTGTGTGTCTCGTGTGTGTCTCGTGTGTGTCTCGTGTGTGTCTCGTGTGTGTCTAGGGTGTGTCTAGTGTGTGTCTAGTGTGTCTCGTGTGTGTCTCGTGTGTGTCTACGGTGTGTCTACGGTGTGTCTCGTGTGTGTCTCGTGTGTGTCTCGTGTGTGTCTCGTGTGTGTCTCGTGTGTGTCTAGGGTGTGTCTAGTGTGTACCTCGTGTGTGTCTAGTGTGTGTCTAGTGTGTGCCTCGTGTGTGTCTAGTGTCTACCTGGAGTCTACCTGGAGAAATTCCAGGGGTCAACGCCCCCGCGGCCCGGTCCGTGACCAGGCCTCTTGTTGGACCAGAGCCTGATCAACCAGGCTGTTACTGCTGGCCGCACGCAGTCCAACGTACGAACCACAGCCCGGCTGATCAGGTACCGACTTGAGGTGCCTGTCCAGTGCCTGCTTGAAGACAGCCAGGGGCTTGTTGGTAATCCCCCTGATGTATGCTGGGAGGCAGTTGAACAATCTTGGGCCCCTCACACTTATTGTGTTGTCCCTCAACGTGCTAGTGGCACCCCTGCTCTTCATTGGGGGAATGTTACATCGCCTGCCGAGTCTTTTGCTTTCGTAGGGAGTGATTTTTGTGTGCAAGTTTGGTACTAAACCCTCGAGAATTTTCCATGTGTATATAATAATGTATCTCTCCCGCCTGCGTTCTATAGAGTACAGGTTTAGGAACTTCAAGCGTTCCCAGTAGTTGAGGTGGTTTATCGCACTTATGCGTGCCGTGAAGGTTCTCTGCACATTTTCAAGGTCAGCAATTTCACCCGCCTTGAAAGGTGCAGTTAGTGTGCAGCAATATTCCAGCCTAGATAGAACAAGCGATCTGTAAAGTGTCAACATGGGCTTGGCATCCCTGGTTTTGAAGGTTCTCATTATCCATCCTGTCATTTTTCGAGCAGATGCAATTGCTACATTGTTATGGTCCTTGAAGGTGAGATCCTCTGACATGAACACTCTCAGGTCTTTGACATTAGTTTTTCGCTCTATTGTGTGGTTGGAATTAGTTTTGTACTCCGATGAGATTTTAATTTCTTCACGTTTTCCGTATCTGAGTAATTGAAATTTCTCATCATTGAACTTCATATTGTTTTCTGCAGCCCATTTAAAGATTTGGTTTATGTCTGCTTGGAGTCTTGCAGTGTCTTCAACGGTGGACACTGTCATACAGATTCGGGTGTCATCTGCAAAGGAAGACACAGCACTGTGGCTTATATCCCTGTCAATGTCTGATATGAGGATGAGGAATAGGATGGGAGCAAGTACTGTGCCTTGTGGAACAGAGCTTTTCACAGTAGCTGCCTCAGACTTTACTCTGTTGACTACTACTCTTTGTGTTCTATGTGTTAGGAAATTATAAATCCATCTACCAACTTTTCCTGTTATTCCTTTATCACGCATTTTGTGTGCTATTACACCATGGTCACACTTGTCAAAGGCTTTTGCAAAATCTGTGTATATAACATCTGCATTCTGTTTATATTCTAGAGCATCCAGGACCTTGTCGTAGTGGTCCAGTAGTTGGGACAGACAGGAGCGGCCTGCTCTAAACCCATGCTGTCCTGGGTTGTGCAATTGATGGGTATCAAGATGGGTGGCGATCTTGCTTCTTAGAACCCTTTCAAAGATTTTTATGATATGGGACGTTAGCGCAATTGGTCTGTAGTTCTTTGCTATTGCTTTACTGCCCCCTTGTGGAGCGGGGCTATGTCTGTTGTTTTTAGTAGCTGCGGGACGATCCCAGTGTCCATGCTCCCTCTCCATAGGATGTTAAAAGCATGTGATAGGGGCTTCTTGCAGTGTGTGTGTGTGTCTAGTGTGTGTCTCGTGTGTGTGTATGTAGTGTGTGTATCTAGTGTGTGTATCTAGTGTGTCTATTGTGTCTGAAGGTGTCTAGTTGTGATCATATCTAGTGTGTAGACATCTGTATGTGTCAGTTGTGATCTAGTGCTAGTTCTTGTGTTCAGTGTGTCTCATTTCATTGTCTATGTTTTGTCAGTGTGTCTCTACTTGTTAGTGTTCTAGTGTGTGTCTCGTGTGTGATCTCAGTGTGTTGATTGTTGTGTCTAGTGTGTGTCTGTGTGTGTACATGTGTGTCTGTATGTGTCTATTTTGTTGTCCTAGTGTGTGTCTGTTGTGCTAGTGTGTGTCAATATGTGTGTCTAAGTGTTGTCTAGTTGTGTTAGTGTGCTAGTGTGTGTCTAGTGGTGTCTCAGATGTGTGTCTCGTGAGTGTAACCATGTGGTTAGTATGTGTCTATGTGTGTCTGGGGTGTGTGTCAAAGTGTGTGTCCTGTGTGTGCTAGTGTTGTCCAGTGCTGTGTCTATGTGTGTCTAGTGTGTGTCTCGTTGTGTCTAGTGTATTATCATTCTAGTGTGTGTCCTGTGTTTTGTTAGGTGTGTCTAGTGTGTCTATTGTCTAGTGTGTGTCTACGTGTGTGTCTAGTGTGTGTCTATTGTGTCTAGTGTGTGTCTGTTTATTGTCTAGTTGTGACCTGTGTAGTGTCTAGTGTGTGCCTAGGTGTGTCTAGTGTGTTGTCTTGTGTGTCTATGTATGGGTGTGTCATTGTTCTAGGGGTCTATTGTTTTTCTAGTTGTGTTAGTGTTGTCTATGTATTATTGTCTATTGCTGTTGTGCTTGTGTGTGCAGTGTGTGTCTGTTGTGTCTAGTGTGTCTGTTCAGTCTTGTTCTAGTGTTCCATTTGTCAGTGTGTCTAGTGTGTGTCTAGTCTAGTGTGGTAGTGTGTATGTCCTTGTGTCAGTGTGTGTCTTTGTCCAGTATGTGTCTGTGGTGTCTAGTGGTCATTTTTTTTGTCTCGGTGTCTATTGTTGGTGCTATATGTGTCCGTTGTTATTGTCTAGTGTGTTGTTTCCTTTGTGTTGTGTCTGTATGTGTTAGTATTGTGTCTGTGTATGTCGTGTGTGTCTAGTGTGTGTTCGTGTGTGTCTAGTGTGTGTCTAGTGTGTGTCTAGTGTGTATGTGTGTGTTCAGTGTGTGTCTGTGTGTTCTGTGTGTGTCTAGTGTGTGTCTATTGTGTCTAGTGTGTGTCCTAGTGTGTGTCTGTGTGTGTCTAGTTGTGTCTAGTGTGTGTCTCGTGTTGTAGTTGTGTCTCGTGTGTGTCTGTGGGTCTAGTGTGTCTAGTTTTGTCTCGTGTGTCTGTGTGTGTCTAGTGTGTGTCATTAGTGTGTCTATTAGTTGTGTTCTAGTGTGTGTCTGGTGTGTCTGTGTGTGTCTCGTGTGTGTCTCAGTGTGTCTAGTGTGTGTCTGTGTGTGTCTCTGTGTGTCTAGTGTGTGTCTCGTTGTGTCAGTGTGTGTCTGTGTGTGTCCAGTGTGTGTCTAGTGTGTGTCTCAGTGTGTGTCTGTGTGTGTCTGTGTGTGTCTGGTGTGTCTCATTGTGTCTCGTGTGTGTCTGTGTGTGTCTAGTGTGTGTCTGTGTGTGTCTCAGTGTGTTCTAGTGTGTGTCTGTGTGTGTCTAGTGTGTGTCTAGTGTGTGTCTAGTGTGTGTCTCGTGTGTGTCTAGTGTGTGTCTAGTGTGTGTCTCGTGTGTGTCTAGTGTGTGTCTAGTGTGTGTCTAGTGTGTGTCTAGTGTGTGTCTAGTGTGTGTCTAGTGTGTGTCTAGTGTGTGTCTAGTGTGTGTCTAGTGTGTGTCTAGTGTGTGTCTAGTGTGTGTCTAGGTGTTAGTGTGTCCATGTGTGTCATGTGTCTAGTGTGTGTCTAGTGTGTGTCTATTTTGTCTATGTGTGTATGTCATGTGTCTGTGTGTGTCTTGTTGTGTCTGTGTGTATTGTCTGTGTGTGTCTAGTGTGTGTCAGTGTGTGTCTAGTGTTGTCTAGTGTGTGTCTAGTGTGTGTCTAGTTTGTCTAGTGTGTGTCTAGTGTGTGTGCTATTTATTGTCTAGTGTGTGTCTGTGTGTGTCTATTTGTCTTATGTCTAGTGTGTGTCTAGTGTGTGTCTAGTGTGTCTATTGTTGTCTAGTGTGTGTCTAGTGTGTGTCTATGTGTGTCTAGTGTGTGTCTAGATGTGTGTCTAGTGTGTGTCTAGTGTTGTCTGTGTTTATTCTAGTGTGTCCCCTTTTGTGTCTGTTTGTCTGTGTTTTATTGGTTGTTGCTAGTGTGTGTCTAGTGTGTGTCTGGTGTTTTGTGTGTGTCTAGTGCTTGGGCATTTATTGTGTGTGTCTAGTGTGTGTTATGGTGTTTGTTTTATTGTGTCAAAGTGTGTTTTGTTGTTATTTGTCTAGTGTGTGTCTGGTGTGGTGTGGTTTGTGTCTAGTGTGTGTGTCTATTTTGTGTCTTGTGTGTCTATTTTTTGTGTTATTTGCTAGTGTGTGTCTATTGTGTCTAGTGTGTATTAATTTTATTTTTAGTGTGTGTCTATGTGTAGTGTGTGTCTGTGTGTCAAAAAAAAAAAAAAAAAAAAAAAAAAAAATTTTTTTTTTTTTTTTTTTTTTTTTTTTTTTTTTTTTTTTTTTTTTTTTTTTTTTTTTTTTTTTTTTTTTTTTTTTTTTTTTTTTTTTTTTTTTGTGTGTCTAGTTTTTTTTAAAATTTTGTGTCTAGTTTGTTGGTTGTGCCTGGTTTGTGTCTAGGTTTTTTCCCCTAGTTTTCAAAATGTGTGTCTAATTTTTATTGTGTGTATTTTCAATTATTTTGCCCTTATTTTGTTTATTATTGAAAAAAATTATTATTGTCTAGTGTGTGTCTATTTTGTGTGTCTAGTGTGTGTCTGGTATTATTATTGTCTAGTGTGTGCCCTTATTGTGCTAGTGTGTGTCCAGTGTATTTTTCTAGTGTGTGCTAGTGTGGGATTGTTAAATGTGTTAATTTTTGTGTACTTATTATTTCCCAATTGTGTCTAGTGGTGCCTTGTGTCTAGGGGCCCGAGTTTATCCTGGAGGAATTAGGGGTCCCCCCGGGCCCGGCCCGTGACCGGGCCCTTTTGTTGGCAGGCAGTAAACCCCAGGCTGTTACTGCTGGCCGCACGCGGTCCAAGCTGCGAACCACACCCCGGGCCCTGATCAGGTCCGACTTGGGTGCCTGTCCAGTCCTTTGAAGACCCAGGGCTTGTTTTCCTGAGGGCTGGAGGCTTTGGGAACAACCCTTGGGGAAACCTTATGTTTTCCCTCAACGTGCTAGTGGCACCCCTGCTCTTCATTGGGGGAATGTTACATCGCCTGCCGAGTCTTTTGCTTTAAAGTGATTTTTGTGTCAAGTTTGGTACTAAGCCCTCGAAATTTTCCATGTGTATTAATGTATCTCCCCCTGCTTACAGAGAGACGGGTTTAGGAATTTCCCAAGCGTTCCCAGTAGTTGAGGTGGTTTATCGCACTTATGCGTGCCGTGAAGGTTCTCTGCACATTTTAAAGGTTAAAAATTTCACCCCTTAAAGGGCGGATTGTGTGCAAAAATTTCCGGCCAAAGATGAACGAAGATCGTACGGGTGTCAACATGGGCTTGGCATCCCTGGTTTTAAGGTTCTCATTATCCCTTTATTTTTCGACAAAATTTAAAATTTACTTGATGGTCCTTAAGGGGGAGTCTCTGGACATAAACACTCCAGGTCTTTGACATTAGTTTTTCGCTCTATTGGTTTGGAATTAGTTTTGCTCGATGAATTTTAATTTTTTCCCACGTTTTCCGTATCTGAGTAATTGAAATTTCTCATCATTGAACTTCATATTGTTTTCTGCAGCCCATTTAAAGATTTGGTTTTTTGTCTGCTTGGAGTCTTGCAGTGTCTTCCCGGTTGGGACACTGTACAATTCGGGTGTCATCTGCAAGGAAGACACAGCACTGTGGCTTATATCCCTGTCAAAAGCGGTATGAGGATGAGATCGGGGTGGGAGCAAAGTACTGTGCCTTGTGGAACCCGAGCTTTCACAGTAGCTGCCTCAGACTTTACTCTGTTGACTACTACTCTTTGTGTTCTATTGGGTTTGGAAATTATAAATCCATCTACCAACTTTTCCTGTTATTCCTTTATCACGCATTTTGTGTGCTATTACACCATGGTCACACTTGTCAAAAGGGTTTTTGCAAAATCTGTGTATATAACATCTGCATTCTGTTTATCTTCTAGAGCATCCCGGACCCTTTTCGTAGTGGTCCAGTAGTTGGGACAGACAGGAGCGGCCTGCTCTAAACCCATGCTGTCCTGGGTTGTGCAATTGATGGGTATCCCCAAAATGGGTGGCGATCTTGCTTCTTAGAACCCTTTCAAAGATTTTTATGATATGGGACGTTAGCGCAATTTGGGCTGTTTGTTTCTTTTTTTTGCTTTACTGCCCCCTTTGTGGAGCGGGCTATGTCTGTTGTTTTTAGTAGCTGCGGACGATCCATGTCCATGCTCCCTCTCCCCCCCGAGATTTAGCCCCCCCGATAGGGGAACTCTTGCAGTTCTTGATGGAACACGGAGGTTCCATGGAAATCTGGGCCTGGAGCCCAGGGGCATGGGATGTCATTTATTGCCTTTTCAAAGTCATTTGGCGTAGTGATGATGTCAGAAAGGCATGCGTCTGTCAAGTTCTTTGGGACTCTCATGAAAAAATCATTTAGGTTTTCGATTTTCAGTCTGGTTGTGGCTCGCTAAAAACTGAGTCATGCCCAGGGTTTAAGTAACCAAATCTTTTTCCCTTTCTGTCATCTGTGTAGGACCCATCCGGTTTTTAAATAGGGGGCCCCAAAACTGGTTGTTGTTCTCGACTTTGATTTTATAAAGGGAAAAAAAATACTTGGGTTTCTTTTAATTTTATTTATTCTTAGTTTTTTTGTTTTGATTCCCCTTAAAATTTTTAGTTTTAATTCGATGTTTGCTATTTCTCTGACTAGTGTCTCCCACATTTTCAGAATATTGGCCTCCCGTACCGCTCCGTTATTCTGTCCTTCGCCTGTATGGAGCGCCTCTCTCTTTCTAGTTTGCATCTTCTCCCCCCTTTTCCTTAAGAAATTTGCCGAGCAAACCTCCCAAGTACCACAGATTAATTTGTTCAAGTGTCTCGTGTGTGTCTGTGTGTGTCTATTTTTTAGTGTGTCTGTATGTCTGCTGTTCTGGGGAGGATGACCCCCTCCTTGTTAGTGTTGAAACTCCTCCCTAGCTGTGTCTAGTGTTGAAGACTCCTCTAGCTGCGTCTGGGTTGAAGACCTCTCCTCTAGCTGTGTCTGTGTTGGACCCTCTCCTCGCTGTGTCTAGTGTTGAAGCCCCCTGCTGTGTCTAGTGTTGAAGACTCCTCTAGCTGTGTCTAATGTTGAAGACTCCTCTGGGTGTGTCTAGTGTTGAAGACTCCTCTAGCTTGTCTAGTTTTTAAAACTCTTCTAGCTGTGTTTAGTGTTGAAAAACCCTGCTTTCTAATGTTAAACTCCTCTAGCTTGTCTAGTGTTGAAGACTCCTCTGTGTGTCTATGCTGAAGGCTCCTCTGCATGTCTAGTGCTGAAGACTCCCTTAGCTGTGTTTAGTGTTGAAGACTCCTCTAGCTGTCTAGT
>WNWK01021096.1:20000-34625 GCA_009830355.1 Cherax destructor | reverse complement strand
GTGTAACAATACTTGGTATTTCCTTAATTATTCGTGTTGGTGTGTGACATTACCTGGTATTTCCCACTGTGTTGGTGTGCCATAACACTTGGTATTTCCCACACTGTGTTGCTGTGCCACAATACTTCTGGTATTTCCCACACTGTGTTGGTGTGCCACATTTCCTGGTGTATTTCCACACTGTTGGTGTGCCACAATACTTGGTATTTCCCTACACTGTGTTGGTGTGCCACAATACTTGGTATTTCACACTGTGTTGCTGTGCCACAATACTTGGTATTTCCCACACTGTGTTGGTAGCTACAATACTTTGGTATTTCCCACACTGTGTTGCTGTGCCACAATACTTGGTATTTCCCACACTGTTTTGCTGTGCCACAATACTTGGTATTTCCCACACTGTGTTGCTGTGCCACAATACTTTGTATTTCCCACACTGTTTTGCTGTGCCACAATACTTGGTATTTCCCACACTGTGTTGCTGTGCCACTTGCAAGAGACACTGGGTGTAAATGGTGATATCGACAACATTTGGAAAAGAACACTTGTTTACAGTTCAGATTTTTTTTTTTAAGGAAACGTTTCGCCAGTGGTGGCTTTATCAGTACCAATACAGAGTGAGCTTAAAATAAGTTGATATATAGTAGACAGTACAGGTTTAGTAATTAGTAATTGTACGTTGAAGCTTTCAGAGTGGAGCTCTAGCTCAATGTTCCCAAGACACCTCGAAACACTTAACACTCCCAAGACGTCCAGGAACTGTAGATCAACAACTTCAAGAGCCCCAGGAGATATAGATCAACAGCTTCAAGAGGCCCAGCAGCTCCAGGTGAACAACTTCAAGAGATCCAGGAGCAGTAGATCAACAACTTCAAGAGGCCCAGGAGCTGTAAATCAACACTCAATTTTATCGGAATTCACATTCTCATGTTCTCGCTTGGAAATCGTCACAATTTGGTAAATAAAAGAGGCAAATTTTCCTCTACACTACTCAATAAAAATGGGAGAAAAAAAAATCGTTAAGTAAGTTTGAAGCCTATCAGAAGAGGTGACCTTTGAAAAAGAACACTACTGGTGTTCCCTCTAGAGGGATCCTTAGTAATCAAGATTTGAACCTCTGCCAGTCTGAAAATGGAGCCCATTTATATAACCGAACAAGAGGTCAAGAAATTACTGTTTAATACTGACAAGAACAAAGCACTGGGACTATTACATATCACGCTAAGACTTTAAATAATAATATTGATGAATTAAACTACTTGCCATGGAAAATATTCCAGATAATCAATGCAAGAAGATGAACTAAGAGGCGGAAGCTGCAACCCTTTACTCGGTGTTAAATAAGATGATAGTGAAGAACCATTAAAAAAATAAAACTGACAAATGTAAATATATATAAATATATATATAGTTTTGGAATGAGATTAATAAGTTGAGGAAGCCTAGAGAACAAATGGATTTGACAGTTAAAAATAGGAGAGGAGAGTTATTAAATGGAGAGTTAGAGGTATCGGGAAGATGGAGAGAATATTTTGAGGATTTGTTAAATGTTGATGAAGACAGGGAAGCTGTGATTTCGTGTGTAGGGCAAGGAGGAATAACATCTTGTAGGAGTGTGGAAGAGCCAGTTGTGGGTGTAGGGAAGTTCGTGAGGCAGTGGGTAGAATGAAAGGGTAAAGCAGCTGGGATTGATGGGATAAAGATAGAAATGTTAAAAGCAGGTGGGGATATAATTTTGGAGTGGTTGGTGCTATTATTTAATAAATGTATGGAAGAGGGTAAGGTACCTAGGGATTGGCAGAGAGCGTGTATTGTTCCTTTGTATAAAGGCAAAGGGGACAAAAGAGAGTGCAAAAATTATAGGGGAATAAGTCTGTTGAGTGTACCTGGTAAAGTGTATGGTAGAGTTATTATTGAAAGAATTAAGAGTAAAACAGAAAGCAGGATAGCAGATGAACAAGGGGGCTTTAGGAAAGGTAGGGGGTGTGTAGACCAAGTGTTTACAGTGAAACATATAGGTGAACAGTATTTGGATAAGGGTAAAGATGTTTTTGTGGCATTTATGGATTTGGAAAAGGCGTATGATAGGGTAGATAGGGGGCAATGTGGCAGATGTTGCAGGTGTATGGAATAGGAGGAAGGTTACTGAAAGCAGTGAAGAGTTTTTATGAGGATAGTGAGGCTCAGGTTAGAGTGTGTAGGAGGGAAGGGACTATTTCCCAGTAAAAGTGGGCCTTAGACAAGGATGTGTGATGTCACCGTGGTTGTTCAATATATTTATAGATGGGGTTGTAAGAGAAGTGAATGCGAGGGTCTTGGCAAGAGGTGTTGGGCTAAAAGATAAAGAAGCAAATACAAAGTGGGAGTTGTCACAGTTGCTTTTTGCTGATGACACTGTGCTTTGGGAGATTCTGAAGAGAAGCTGCAGAGGTTGGTGGATGAATTTGGTAGGGTGTGTAAAAGAAGAAAATTGAAAGTGAATATAGGAAAGAGTAAGGTGATGAGGATAACAAAAAGAATAGGTGACGAAAGATTGGATATCAGATTGGAGGAGAGAGTATGGAGGAGGTGAATGTATTCAGATATTTGGGAGTGGACATGTCGGCGGATGGGTCTATGAAGGATGAGGTGAATCATAGAATTGATGAGGGGAAAAGGGTGAGTGGAGCACTTCGAGTCTGTGGAGACAAAGAACCTTGTCTATGGAAGTAAAGAGGGGAATGTATGAGAGTATAGTTATACCAACGCTCTTATATGGGTGTGAAGCATGGGTGATGAATGTTGCAACGAGGAGAAGGCTGGAGGCAGTGGAGATGTCATGTCTGAGGTCAATGTGTGGTGTGAATATAATGCAGAGAATTCGGAGTTTGGAAATTAGGAGGAGGTGCGGATTACCAAAACGATTGTCCAGAGAGCTGAGGAGGGGTTGTTGAGGTGGTTTGGACATGTAGAGAGAATGGAACGAGACAGAGTGACTTCGAGAGTGTATAAATCTGTAGTGGAGGGAAGGCGGGGTAGGGGTCGGCCTAGGAAAGGTTGGAGGAGGGGTAAAGGAAGTTTTGTGTGCGAGGGGCTTGGACTTCCAGCAAGCATGTGTGAGCGTATTTGATAGGAGTGAATGGAGGCATATGGTTTTAATACTTGACGTGCTGTTGGAGTGTGAGCAAAGTAACATTTATGAAGGGATTCAGGAAACCGGCAGGCCGGACTTGAGTTCTGGAGATGGGGAAGTACAGTGCCGGCACTCTGAAGGAGGGGTGTTAATGTTGCAGTTTTATAACTGTAGTGTAAAGCACCCTTCTGGCAAGACAGTGATGGAGTGAATGATGATGAAAGTTTTTCTTTTCGGGCCACCCTGCCTTGGTGGGAATCGGCCGATGTGTTAATAAAAAAAAAAAAATATATATATATATATATATATATATATATATATATATATATATATATATATATAAATATATGTATATATATATATATATATATATATATATATATATATATATATATATATATTTTTTTTTTTTTTTTTTTTCAACAAGTCGGCCGTCTCCACCGAGGCAGGGTGACCCAAAAGAAAGAAAATCCCCATATATATATATATATATATATATATAATATATATATATATATATATATATATATATATATATATATGTATATAATGACCACAGTGAAAAAATAGTAAAATTCCAAGGGCTTTCGTGATTTCTTGTGAATGATTAATAGACATTGACCAGGAGCTGGAATACAGCAAGATCAATTAAAACTTTTCAGTGAATAAAGAAAACTCACTGATGCAAGGGCGTGTTCGATGCACGTGTTCAGCCAACACCCACATATGCAGTACGCCTACTGAAACAAATGTGCGTACACGTGTTGAAGCGTACACACTAACACATGTGCGTATGTGTCTGCACGTGCAGGCAGTCAAGCATGATTGTGACTTTATGTAATTCCATAAAGCAGTTCAAGTCAACACAAAGAGCGCTGGATGTTTCCTCTTCCTCGCACACGTACACACACACACACACACACGTGTTGAGATGGAAGATAGAAGAGTGAAGGATGAGTGATAGTTGTGATTGACAGTGTGGGAGAAGCATGGGTTAATGTATCACATAGAGAAGAAGACACTGAGGTAACCTAGAGGGGTGAGAGAGGAAGAAGTACAGAATCATAACAAATATCGTGAAGAGGAAGGAGACAGAGACACCGTGTAATGACACACGTTGCCACAGTGTCCTTTCATGACCCTGGCACGTGGTCTTCAAAATATCTCTGGTAGCTGTGTTCTTCCCTCTCAGTCACCTCCTGCCTCAGCTCTACCTTCTGCCAGTCACCTCCTGCCTCAGCTCTACCCTCTGCCAGTCACCTTCTGCCTCAGCTCTACCCTCTGCCAGTCACCTCCTGCCTCAGCTCTACCCTCTGTCAGTCACCTCCTGCCTCAGCTCTACCCTCTGTCAGTCACCTTTTGCCTCAGCTCTACCCTCTGCCAGTCACCTCCTGTCTCAGCTCTACCCTCTGCCAGTCACCTCCTGCTTCAGCTCTACCCTCTGTCAGTCACCTTTTGCCTCAGCTCTACCCTCTGCCAGTCACCTCCTGTCTCAGCTCTACCCTCTGCCAGTCACCTCCTGCCTCAGCTCTACCCTCTGCCAGTCACCTCCTGCCTCAGCTCTACCCTCTGTCAGTCACCTTTTGCCTCAGCTCTACCCTCTGCCAGTCACCTCCTGTCTCAGCTCTACCCTCTGCCAGTCACCTCCTGCTTCAGCCTACCCTCTGTCAGTCACCTTTTGCCTCAGCTCTACCCTCTGCCAGTCACCTCCTGTCTCAGCTCTACCTCTCTGCCAGTCACCTCCTGCCTCAGCTCTACCCTCTGCCAGTCACCTCCTGTCTCAGCTCTACCCTCTGCCAGTCACCTCCTGCCTCAGCTCTACCCTCTGCCAGTCACCTCCTGCCTCAGCTCTACCCTCTGCCAGTCACGCCTCAATATTGATCGTAAAAGCGTGCACCTCCACAAATCAGAGAACTCCCATTAAAACTTAAGCAAACATTGCTATCCCATGTCCACTTAGGCGAGAGCCAGGTAGTCTTTAAGTCGGCTCTCTCTACATACTGCAATTTTTTTTTTAAATGCGAATAAAAAAGTGCATTCAGACGTGAAGAGGCTTTTATAGTTATATTAAATTTTTGGCTGCACTTTTCTTCAATTACATTTGCAAAAAAAAAAAAAAACATTGTATAGAGTATCTTTATAAGAGCTCACTATTAGACCCAATATAGAACCAGGACGTCCTAAGAACCCAAAATAGAACCAGGGGAAAATTTTTAAACCCCAAAATAAAACAAGACGTCCTCAATTACCAAAAAACAAGAGGTTTCAAAACCCAAAGCAGAACCATGAGGTTCTCAAACACCCAAAATAGAACCAGAACGTCCTCAAACACCTAACCTTGAGATTACATAGAGCCAAAACGGCTCTTATGTACGGAACACAGATCACCTTTTCGTCCTACACACCAAAGATAGAGCTACGACCTTCTTGTAGATCCAACCTACATTCTTAAATCCACTTTAGAGTTAAGATATTGGCATAGAGGAACCCTGAATCACCCCTAAAACCAGTAGTATAGTACCGTTATTGAAGAAATATTTCACCAGTGTTGCAGTCCCTCGGCTTAGATAGAAGATAACACTAGATAGAATAGTGTTGCATTCTTCATCAGTTGAATACAAGGGAATCAACACTACAGGGAATGACATGTCTATCCAACAGCAATCTAGTCGACTGTAATAGCGCCCAGAGAACTGAAATTCTCGTCGTTAGATCACTACAGTCGAATTGGGAACATAAGTAAACAAGATCTGGAAAAAGGCCGCATTGTTATATCAAAGATATATTTCTTAGAACCAACACAGACGAGGAATACTCTGGAAAGCACAGAGAAAGCCAAGCCAGTATAACTCAAGAAAGCCAAGACGTTTAACTCAGTAAATTCAACGCTGTTGGTATTTTCGACGTGTTTGTCACCTTTTAATAAATTTTAAAAATAATTTTCAAATTTCCACTGAATTTTAGTAGTAGGTTAACATCGGTGAGATCCCTTTGTTTAGTGGTCTTGTGAGAGGTTTTCTAAAGAGGTGACACAGCGTGATGGCTACCATGTAAGAGGCTAAGAGTGACACACGCAGTGATGGCTACCATGTAAGAGGCTAAAGAGGTGACACGCGGTGATGGCTACCATATAGAGGCTAAAGAGGTGACACAGGGTGATTGGCTACCATATGAGAGGCTAAAGAGGTGACCCCGCGTGATGCTACCATGTAAGAGGCTAAAGAGGTGACACACCTTTTGATGGCTACCATATGAGGCTAAAGAGGTGACACACGGTGATAGCTACCATGTAAGAGGCTAAAGAGGTGACACCGCGGTGATAGCTACCATGTAAGAGGCTAAAGAGGTGACACGCGGTGATGGCTACCATGTAAGAGGCTAAAGAGGTGACACACGCGGTGATGGCTACCATATAGAGGCTAAAGAGGTGACACACGCGGTGATGGCTACCATGTAAGAGGCTAAAGAGGTGACACACGCGGTGATAGCTACCATGTAAGAGGCTAAAGAGGTGACACACGCGGTGATGGCTACCATGTAAGAGGCTAAAGAGGTGACACACGCGGTGATGGCTACCATGTAAGAGGCTAAAGAGGTGACACACGCGGTGATGGCTACCATGTAAGAGGCTAAGAGGTGACACACGCGGTAATGGCTACCATGTAAGAGGCTAAAGAGGTGACGCACACGCGGTGATAGGCTACCATATGAGAGGCTAAAGAGGTGACACACGCGGTGATAGCTACCATGTAAGAGGCTAAAGAGGTGACACACGCGGTGATGGCTACCATATGAGAGGCTAAAGAGGTGACACACGCGGTGATGGCTACCATGTAAGAGGCTAAAGAGGTGACACACGCGGTGATGGCTACCATGTAGAGGCTAAAGAGGTGACACACGCGTGATGGCTACCATATGAGAGGCTAAAGAGGTGACACACGCGGTGATGGCTACCATATGAGAGGCTAAAGAGGTGACACACGCGGTGATAGCTACCATGTAAGAGGCTAAAGAGGTGACACACGCGGTGATAGCTACCATGTAAGAGGCTAAAGAGGTGACACACGCGGTGATGGCTACCATATGAGAGGCTAAAGAGGTGACACACGCGGTGATGGCTACCATGTAAGAGGCTAAAGAGGTGACACACGCGGTGATAGCTACCATGTAAGAGACTAAAGAGGTGACACACGCGGTGATGGCTACCATGTAAGAGGCTAAAGAGGTGACACACGCGGTGATAGCTACCATGTAAGAGACTAAAGAGGTGACACACGCGGTGATGGCTACCATGTAAGAGGCTAAAGAGGTGACACACGCGGTGATGGCTACCATATGAGAGGCTAAAGAGGTGACACACGCGGTGATAGCTACCATGTAAGAGGCTAAAGAGGTGACACACGCGGTGATGGCTACCATGTAAGAGGCTAAAGAGGTGACACACGCGGTGATGGCTACCATGTAAGAGGCTAAAGAGGTGACGCACACGCGGTGATGGCTACCATGTAAGAGGCTAAAGAGGTGACGCACACGCGTGATGGCTACCATATAGAGGCTAAAGAGGTGACGCACACGCGGTGATGGCTACCATGTAAGAGGCTAAAGAGGTGACACACGCGGTGATGGCTACCATGTAAGAGACTAAAGAGGTGACACACGCGGTGATGGCTACCATGTAAGAGGCTAAAGAGGTGACACACGCGGTGATGGCTACCATTAGAGGCTAAAGAGGTGACACACGCGGTGATGGCTACCATGTAAGAGGCTAAAGAGGTGACACACGCGGTGATAGCTACCATGTAAGAGGCTAAAGAGGTGACACACGCGGTGATGGCTACCATGAAGAGGCTAAAGAGGTGACACACGCGGTGATGGCTACCATGTAAGAGGCTAAAGAGGTGACACACGCGGTGATGGCTACCATGTAAGAGGCTAAAGAGGTGACACACGCGGTGATGGCTACCATGTAAGAGGCTAAAGAGGTGACACACGCGGTGATGGCTACCATGTAAGAGGCTAAAGAGGTGACACACGCGGTGATGGCTACCATGTAAGAGCTAAAGAGGTGACACACGCGGTGATGGCTACCATATAAGAGACTAAAGAGGTGACGCACACGCGGTGATGGCTACCATATAAGAGACTAAAGAGGTGACTCACACGCGGTGATAGCTATCATGTAAGAGGCTAAAGAGGTGACACACGCGGTGATGGCTACCATATGAGGGGCTAAAGAGGTGACACACGCGGTGATGGCTACCATGTAAGAGGCTAAAGAGGTGACACACGCGGTGATGGCTACCATGTAAGAGACTAAAGAGGTGACGCACACGCGGTGATAGCTACCATGTAAGAGGCTAAAGAGGTGACACACGCGGTGATGGCTACCATGTAAGAGGCTAAAGAGGTGACACACGCGGTGATGGCTACCATGTAAGAGGCTACGTTACTGTAGCGGCTGGAACAATACCATGGTTGTAACAGTACTGTGACTGGAACAGTACCATGAGCAAACAATGCTGTGGCTGGAAAAATATCATGTCTGGAACAATAACGCGACTGGAATAATACCATGGCTGGAACAATTTTCAAAAACCTCACTTTGGAGATAGGCAACTTTAGACGAAGCTTTGGTCTGTCCTGAACCATAGGTAACATCATTTTATTATTTTTTTTTATTAACACATCGGCCGTTTCCCACCAAGGCAGGGTGACCCGAAAAAGAAAAACTTTCATCATTCACTCCATCACTGTCTTGCCAGAGGCATGCTTACACTACAGTTATAAAACTGCAACATTTAACATCCCTCCTTCAGCGTCCATGTATCTAAGGTTGACTCTCTAATTGTAACTGATTCTCTGTCATCCATAAATGCTCTCAACTCATCAAGTATAACTTGTAGCATGCTTGTGTCAGAAGCCAGACACAGGTATGGTAGGATTGTGGATAGTAGAGTCAGAGTGCACATGCTGTGGATTCCATCTCACATTGGTCTTCAGATAGAACTGATAAATTGGCTAAGTTTTATGCTTTCAAAGAGGGGGTAGATTACAATCTTGGCTTGTCAGTTAGCAGTTTGAGAACAATACTACGAAAAGAACTTCAACTGAATTTTATTGACTTAAGACTCAGGGAGATTGACACCAGTCAGTCCATCTATCATCATTCTATCATGCAAGAGGAGCCACATGTCTATGGTGCATCCAACAAAATAAGCAGACTCTTGGAATAAGCAGACTCTTGTAACCCAGCCTCCGGCTGGGTTACAAGTATCTTTGACAGGTTAAATCACCACCACCAGATGTAGACCAAACAAAATGTAAACTTTGCCAGTTGGATTATTGTCACACCCTGCGTCATTATGTACTGGAGTGCGATAAAATTAATGAATTCAGAGACAACTCACTCAGAAATGTTCAAGATATGTCAAAGTATTTTATCCACAGTGGTATATTACAGACCATTCTCGAAAAATACCCTGTAAATAAAGCATTGCCACGTGTGTGTGTGTGTGTGTGTGTGTGTGTATGTATGTGTATTAATTACCATTTTGTCCTATGCACATGTCGATTGAAAACTGGGCCTGTTGTATGTGCGTGTGTGTGTGTGTGTGTATGTATATATGTGTATGTGTGTGTGTATATGTATGTGTGTGTGTATGTGTGTGTGTATATGTATGTGTATATGTATATGTGTGTGTGTGTGACCCAACAATTAAAATTTGCACCAATAACTCATTACAGTTGTGGCTGGGTGTAGACTAATAGATTGCTCATTGCTTTATAATTTGTTCATGATTGCAACCATGTATAGACGTAATTAAATTTACTTACTTACATGATTCATTGCCTTGTAACTGGTGAATTCATTACCTTTGTACCTTGTTCAGCTATGAAAACTTTGGGGCCCAGTCTCTGGACCCTTTATATACCTCTGTAATCTGCAAATACCTTTGTAACTTGTCATGATTGTGACCAGATCCATCTGAGTTCATTACCTTTGTAACTTGCTCAGCTATCAAACTTTGAGGTCCAGTCCCTGGACCCATTATGTACCTCTGTAATCTTTTGACTACCGCCCACAGGATGGGTATGGGGTGCATAATAAAGATATCAAACTAACTAACCTTCAGAGTGCAGACACTGTACTTCCCATCTCCAGGACTCAAGTCTGGCCTGCCGGTTTCCCTGAATCCCTTCATAAATATTACTTTGCTTTCACTCCAACAGCACGTCATGCTTACTTGCTGGAAGTCCAAGCCCCTCGCACACAAAACCTCCTTTACCCCCTCCTTCCAACCTTTCCTAGGCCGACCCCTACCCCGCCTTCCCTCCACTACAGATTTATACACTCTCGAAGTCATTCTACTTTGTTCCATCCTCTCTACATGTCCAAACCACCTCAACAACCCTCCTCAGCCCTCTGGATAATAGTCTTGGTAATCCCACCTCCTCTAATTTCCGCACTCGAATTCACTGCATTATATTCACACCACACATTGATCTCAGACATGACATCTCCACTGCCTCCAGCCTTCTCCTTGTTGCAATATTCACCACCCATGCTTCACACCCATATAAGAGTGTTGGTATAACTATACTCTCATACATTCCCCTCTTTGCTTCCACGGACAAAGTTCCTTGTCTCCACAGACTCCTAAGTGCACCACTTACACTTTTACCCTCATCAATTCTATGATTCACCTCATCCTTCATAGACCCATCTGCTGACATGTTCTCTTCTAAATATCTAAATACATTCACCTTCTCCATACTCTCTCCCTCCAATCTGATATCCAATCTTTCATCACCTAATCTTTTTGTTATCCTCATCACCTTACTCTTTCCTATATTCACTTTCAATTTCCTTCTTTTACATACCCTACCAAACTCATCCACCAACCTTTGCAACTTCTCTTCAGAATCTCCCAAAATCACAGTGTCATCAGCAAAAGAGCAACTGTGACAACTCCCAATTTGTGTTAGATTCTTTATCTTTTAACCCCACACCTCTTGCCAACACCCGCACATTCACTTCTCTTACAACCCCATCTATAATATTAATAATAATAATAATATTCTTTATTTCTATAAGTACATGATTCACCATATACAGACCTAGCTAACATCAGTTGCATACTATATAGAAACCCCATTGTTATGCAGAACATTTCGGGCAAACTAGGTTAATTTTGTCCCAGGAATAGAGCCACACCAGTCGAATAACACCATGGTACCTATTGCTAGGTGAACATGGACATCAAGTGTCTCAAGGAAACACGACCTAATGTTTCTACTCGTACCGGGGATCGAACCACGGACCTCAATGTGTGAACTGAGTGTGCTACCAACCGAGTTACAGAACACCATGAACAGAGATAACATCACTTGAACAAAGATTTTTTTGGATAATTTTGAAACGTATTGTTTGTTTTAGTTAACTAGTACCTAGTATCTTTCATTACCAGGGAAGATCAGATGCCCATCACCTAACTCGGCAGCTTGAGGTGACTAGGACCTGATCACCTGCCCAGGGAAAGCCAGGTCACCCAGAGCTTCTCTCCTCCGGAATTAAGCAGTAAATTCTCAGTGTGATACTGACGGTTCAGTAAACATGTCTAGGTGGCAGGTGAGTGAGGGTGGAATCCTGCTCACTGCTGCCGTTCATCCTGCTCACTGCTGCCGTTCATCCTGCTCACTGCTGCCGTTCATCCTGCTCACTGCTGCCGTTCATTCTGCTCGCTTCTGCCGTTCATCCTGCTCACTGCTGCCGTTCATCCTGCTCACTGCTGCCGTTCATCCTGTTCACTGCTGCCGTTCATCCTGCTCACTGCTGCCGTTCATTCTGCTCACTGCTGCCGTTCATCCTGCTCACTGCTGCCGTTCATCCTGCTCACTGCTGCCGTTCATCCTGCTCACTGCTGCCGTTCATCCTGCTCACTGCTGCCGTTCATCCTGCTCACTGCTGCCGCCCATCCTGTTCACTGCTGCCGTTCATCCTGCTCACTGCTGCCGTTCATTCTGCTCACTGCTGCCGTTCATTCTGCTCACTGCTGCCGTTCATCCTGCTCACTGCTGCCGCCCATCCTGTTCACTGCTGCCGTTCATGCTGTTCACTGCTGCCGTTCATCCTGCTCACTGCTGCCGTTCATTCTGCTCACTGCTGCCGTCCATCCTGCTCACTGGTGCCGTTCATCCTGCTCACTGCTGCCGTTCATTCTGCTCACTGCTGCCGTTCATCCTGCTCACTTCTGCCGTTCATCCTGCTCCTGCTGCCGTTCATTCTGCTCATTGCTGCCGTTCATCCTGCTCACTGCTGCCGTTCATCCTGCTCACTTCTGCCGTTCATCCTGCTCACTGCTGCCTTTCATCCTGCTCACTGCTGCCGTCCATCTTGCTCACAGCTGCCGTCCATCCTGCTCACTGCTGCCGTTCATCCTGCTCCCTGCTGCCGTTCATCCTGCTCACTGCTGCCGTCCATCCTGCTCACTGCTGCCGTTCATCCTGCTCACTGCTGCCGTTCATTCTGCTCACTGGTGCCGTTCATCCTGCTCACTGCTGCCGTTCATCCTGCTCACTTCTGACGTTCATTCTGCTCACTGCTGCCGTTCATCCTGCTCACTGCTGCTGTTCATCCTGCTCACTGCTGCCGTTCATTCTGCTCACTGCTGCCGTTCATCCTGTCTCATCTGCCATTCATCCTGCTCACTGCTGCCGTCCATCCTGCTCACTGCTGCCGTTCATCCTGCTCACTGCTGCCGTCCATCTTGCTCACTGCTGCCGTCCATCCTGCTCACTGGTAACCATCCTACTGTTCCGCCCATCCTGCCACTGCTGCCCCCATTTGTTCACTCCCCACCTCTTGCCCCCCCATCCTCTCACACCATCTTATATTTCATCTTCACTGTCGTTCACCTTACGCTGCACATCTGCTACTTGCACCCATTGTATGCGCCGCCATTGTCCCGGCCAACCATCGATCACCTGGCCATTCTGTACTGCTCGCCAACGCCTATGCTCGCTATCGACCACGGCGCCATGAACTGGTGCCACCATCGCCCTGCAGACATCCTGACATTGGATTTGCTATTGTGGCATCTGTTCTTCCACCAGAGTCAGTGCCCCATACTGGCACTGGTGCACCTCCTGCCAGGGCCGCCCTCCTGAGCCCCCTCCTGCTACTGTGCACCCATCTGCCAGTGCTGCGATTCTGCTCACTGGCCCATCCTGCCACTGCTGCCGTCATCCTGCCAATGCTGCCTCCATCTTGCTCATGCTGCGTCATCTGCTCCTGTGCCGCATCCTGCTACTGCTGCCGCCATCCTGCTCACTGTGCCGTCATCCTGTCACTGGTGCCTCATCCTGCTCACTGCTGCCCATCCTGCTACTGCTGCAATCATCCTGCTCACTGCTGCCGTCCATCCTGCTCACTGCTGCCGCCCATCCTGCTCACTGCTGCCGCCCATCCTGCTCACTGCTGCCGCCCATCCTGTTCACTGCTGCCGTTCATCCTGTTCACTGCTGCCGTTCATCATGCTCACTGCTGCCGTTCATTCTGCTCACTGCTGCCGTTCATTCTGCTCACTGCTGCCGTTCATCCTGCTCACTGCTGCCCATCCTGTTCACTGCTGCCGTTCATCCTGTTCACTGCTGCCGTTCATCCTGCTCACTGCTACCGTTCATTCTGCTCACTGCTGCCGTTCATCCTGCTCACTAGTGCCGTTCATCCTGCTCACTGCTGCCGTTCATTCTGCTCACTGCTGCCGTTCATCCTGCTCACTTCTGCCGTTCATCCTGCTCACTGCTGCCGTTCATTCTGCTCAATGCTGCCGTTCATCCTGCTCACTGCTGCCGTTCATCCTGCTCACTTCTGCCATTCATCCTGCTCACTGCTGCCGTTCATCCTGCTCACTGCTGCCGTCCATCTTGCTCACAGCTGCCGTCCATCCTGCTCACTGCTGCCGTTCATCCTGCTCCCTGCTGCCGTTCATCCTGCTCACTGCTGCCGTCCATCCTGCTCACTGCTGCCGTTCATCCTGCTCACTGCTGCCGTTCATTCTGCTCACTGGTGCCGTTCATCCTGCTCACTGCTGCCGTTCATCCTGCTCACTTCTGCCGTTCATTCTGCTCACTGCTGCTGTTCATCCTGCTCACTGCTGCCGTTCATCCTGCTCACTGCTGCCGTTCATTCTGCTCACTGCTGCCGTTCATCCTGCTCACTGCTGCCATTCATCCTGCTCACTGCTGCCGTCCATCCTGCTCACTGCTGCCGTTCATCCTGCTCACTGCTGCCGTCCATCTTGCTCACTGCTGCCGTCCATCCTGCTCACTAGTGCCGCCCATCCTGCTCACTGCTGCCGCTCATCCTGCTCACTGCTGCCGCCCATCCTGCTCACTGCTGCCGCCCATCCTGCTCACTGCTGCCGCCCATCCTGCTCACTGCTGCCGCCCATCCTGCTCACTGCTGCCGTCCATCCTGCTCACTGCTGCCGCCCATCCTGCTCACTGCTGGC
>WNWK01021096.1:0-15000 GCA_009830355.1 Cherax destructor | reverse complement strand
ACTCTCAAACATTAAACTGTCACAAGAGTATAACTTTTGTAAACATGTGGACTTATCACTCCACTTGTGGTGTCGATTTCTTACACCACGTGTAGTGTAGACTTATCACACACATGTGATGTAGACTTATCACACCACGTGTGATGTAGACTTATCACACCACGTGGTGTAGACTTATCACACCACGTGTGGTGAAGACCTCTCATACCACGTGTGGTGTAGACCTCTCACACCACGTGTGGTGTAGACCTCTCATACCACGTGTGGTGTAGACCTCTCACACCACGTGTGGTGTAGACCTCTCACACCACGTGTGGTGTAGACCTCTCATACCACGTGTGGTGTAGACCTCTCACACCACGTGTGGTATAGACCTCTCATACCACATGTGGTGTAGACCTCTCATACCACGTGTGGTGTAGACCTCTCACACCACGTGTGGTGTAGACCTCTCACACCACATGTGGTGTAGACTTCTCACACCACGTGTGGTGTAAACATCTCATACCACGTGTGGTGTAGACCTCTCACACCACGTGTGGCGTGACCTCACACCACGTGTGGTGAGACCTCTCACACCACGTGTGGTGTAGACCTCTCACACCACGTGTGGTGTAGACCTCTCACACCACGTGTGGTGTAGACCTCTCACATTACGTGGGGTGTAGACCTCTCACACCACGTGTGGTGTAGACCTCTCACACCACGTGTGGTGTAGACTTCTCACACCACGTGTGGTGTAGACCTCTCACACCACGTGTGGTATAGACCTCACACCACGTGTGGTGTAGACCTCTCATACCACGTGTGGTGTGACCTTTCACACAACGTGTGGTGTAGACCTCTCACACCACGTGTGGTGTGACCTCTCACACCACGTGTGGTGTAGACCTCTCACACCACGTGTAATGAACCTCTCATCACGTGTGGTGTAGACTTCTCACCACGTGTGGTGTAGACCTCTACCACGTGTGGTGTAGACCTTTCACACCACGTGTGGTGTAGACCTCTCATACCACGTGTGGTGTAGACCTCTCACACCACGTGTGATGTAGACCTCTCACACCACGTGTGGTGTAGACCTCTCACACCACGTGTGGTGTATACCTCTCACACCACGTGTGGTGAAGAGCTCTCACACCACGTGTGGTGGAACCTCACACCACGTGTGGTGTAGACCTCTCATCCCACGTGTGGTGTGAGCCTCTCACACCACGTGTGGTGTAGACCTCTCACACAACGTGTGGTGTAGACCTCTCATACCACGTGTGGTGTAGACCTTTCACACCACGTGTGGTATAGACCTCTCATACCACATGTGGTATAGACCTCTCATACCACGTGTGGTGTAGACCTCTCACACCACGTGTGGTGTAGACCTCTCACACCACATGTTGTGTAGACTTCTCACACCACGTGTGGTGTAAACATCTCATACCACGTGTGGTGTAGACCTCTCACACCACGTGGTGTGAGCCTCTCACACCACGTGGGTGTAGACCTCTCACACCACGTGTGGTGTAGACTTCTCACACCACGTGTGGTGTAAACCTCTCATACCACGTGTGGTGTAGACCTCTCACACCACGTGTGGTGTAGACCTCTCACACAACGTGTGGCGTAGACCTCTCACACCACGTGTGGTTTAGACCTCTCACACCACGTGTGGTGTAGACCTCTCACACCACGTGTGGTGTAGACCTCTCACACCACGTGTGGTGTAGACCTTTCACACCACGTGTGGTATAGACCTCTCATACCACATGTGGTGTAGACCTCTCATACCACGTGTGGTGTAGACCTCTCACACCACGTGTGGTGTAGACCTCTCACACCACATGTTGTGTAGACTTCTCACACCACGTGTGGTGTAAACATCTCATACCACGTGTGGTGTAGACCTCTCACACCACGTGTGGTGTAGACCTCTCACACCACGTGATGTAGACCTCTCACACCACGTGTGGTGTAGACATCTCACACCACGTGTGGTGTAGACCTCTCACACCACGTGTGGTGTAGACCTCTCACACCACGTGTGGTGTAGACCTCTCACACCACGTGTGGTGAACCTCTCACACCACGTGTGGTGTAGACTTCTCACACCACGTGTGGTGTAGACCTCTCACCACGTGTGGTGTAGACCTTTCACACCACGTGTGGTGTAGACCTCTCATACCACGTGTGGTGTAGACCTCTCACACCACGTGTGATGTAGACCTCTCACACTACGTGTGGTGTAGACCTCTCACACCACGTGTGGTGTAGACCTCTCATACCACGTGTGGTGTAGACCTCTCACACCACGTGTGATGTAGACCTCTCATACCACGTGTGATGTAGACCTCTCACACCACGTGTGGTGTAGACCTCTCATACCACGTATGGTGAGTGTCCAGATTTGAACGTTGCCTGAGCCTACCCAGACAGCACTACAAGATGTCATTTTTTCTTTCTTTGTATTTAAACGTAAGTTTTTATAGATTTATCCTAGTCTAACACAATCTCGCCCAAAATATAAAAATATCATTTGTAGAGTTACAGTAAACGCTAAGCGCTTGGTGCTAGGAACCTCATAGGAGAATGAAGTAAACCAAGGCTAGCTACTAGGCTAGCTACTAGGCTAGCTACAAGGCTAGCTACTAGGCTTGCTACTAGGCTAGCTACTAGGCTAGCTACTAGGCTAGCTATTAGGCTAGCTACAAGGCTAGCTACTAGGCTTGCTACTAGGCTAGCTACTAGGCTAGCTACAAGGCTAGCTACTAGGCTAGCTACAAGGCTAGCTACTAGGCTAGCTACAAGGCTAGCTACTAGGCTAGCTACAAGGCTAGCTACTAGGCTAGCTACTAGGCTAGCTACTAGGCTAGCTACTAGGCTAGCTACTAGGCTAGCTACAAGGCTAGCTACTAGGCTACCTACTAGGCTAGCTACAAGGCTAGCTACTAGGGGTAGCTACTGGCTAGCTACTAGGCTAGCTACTAGGCTAGCTACTAGGCTTGCTACTAGGATAGCTACTAGGCTAGCTACTAGGCTTGCTACTAAGATAGCTACTAGGCTAGCTACTAGGCTTGCTACTAGGCTTGCTACTAGGCTAGCTACTAGGCTAGCTACTAGGCTAGCTACAAGGCTAGCTACTAGGCTAGCTACTAGGCTAGCTACTAGGCTAGCTACTAGGCTAGCTACAAGGCTAGCTACTAGGCTTGCTACTAGGCTAGCTACTAGGCTAGCTACTAGGCTAGCTACTAGGCTAGCTACAAGGCTAACTACTAGGCTTGCTACTAGGCTAGCTACTAGGCTAGCTACTAGGCTTGCTACTAGGCTAGCTACTAGGCTAGCTACTAGGCTAGCTACTAAACTAGCTACTATGCATTCATAACAAATAAACACATTGTGTTTCAGTCTCTGCGGAATCCGACAACGAACATTAAAATTGCGAACTGTAGGAGGCCTACAAGCACTGTTGAAGGCCTACAAGCACTGCTGAAGGCCTACAAGCACTGTTGAAGGCCTACAAGCACTGCTGAAGGCCTACAAGCACTGCTGAAGGCCTACAAGCACTGCTGAAGGCCTACAAGCACTGCTGAAGGCCTACAGGCACTGCTGAAGGCCTACAGGCACTGCTGAAGGCCTACAGGCACTGCTGAAGGCCTACAAGCACTGCTGAAGGCCTACAAGCACTGCTGAAGGCCTACAAGCACTGCTGAAGGCCTACAAGTACTGCTGAAGGCCTACAAGCACTGCTGAAGGCCTACAAGCACTGCTGAAGGCCTACAAGCACTGCTGTAGGCCTACAAGCACTGCTGTAGGCCTACAAGCCCTGCTGTAGGCCTACAAGCACTGCTGTAGGCCTATAAGCACTGAAGTAGGCCTATAACTACTGAAGTAGGCCTACAAGCACTGCAGTGGGCACACAAGTACTGAAATAGACCTACAAGCACTGCAGTATGCCAAGCACTACTGTAGGCTTACAAGCACTGCAGCAGGCCTACAAGCACTGCAGCAGGACTACAAGCACTGCAGCAGGCCTACAAGCACTGCAGCAGGCCTACAAGCACTGCAGCAGGCCTACATGCACTGCAGTAGCCCAACAAGCACTGCAGTATGCCAAGCAATACTGTAGGCTTACAAGCACTGCAGTATGCCAAGCACTACTGTAGGCTTACAAGCACTGCAGCAGGCCTACAAGCACTGCAGTAGGCCAACAAACATTGCCCAGAGGTATCCATGTATCCTATTACTCCACCCCCCTCTACCTGAACGTTCGTAAGAGGCATAGTAACTATCCCTCAAAAGGTAGAAGAGGTATAGTTCAAGTACTTTAAGCAGTCCGTCCTCTAACACAGACATGATGCCACTATTGTAAGAACAGTCACATGGGTGACTGTTGACGGAGCCTTCAACACTTTCTTCGTCTTTTATCTTATATTTATAGATTTTCCGTAGTATCCTAACCTAACATAATCTAACCTAACCTAACAAAGCCTAACTCAACTTAGAAATGGGCTGCTAACCTTGTGTGTAAGTGGTACGTAGATATAAAAAGAAAGGGTCGCTTTAAGAGACCTAAGATATACACAAAACTTCCTTACGGGTTTAGCACTTCGCTGTTTTACATAATAATCCCCCAGGAGGTCTAGGAGCTGAATATCAACACTCGAGAGGCTCGGTAGCTTTATCTCAACACTCTTATCCAAGCAGCTATTGTTAAACATCTTCAATAGGCCCAGGAGCTGGAACTCACCACTATCAAAAAGAATAAATAAATTGAGAAAAACCAGTACAAGGCATAGTGAAGATATTTAATCCCGAATGTTGGACTCTAGACATGGGCCACCAACCTCACCATTCACCAGCTACGTAATGACTGACAAATATTTCTACGGCGTCAGAGGGACGTCAGATTAGATTTTTCTGTTAAAGTGGTTGGTTTATTGTGCTCCCCATATCCATCCTGTGGACGGTAGCGCAAGAGCATGTGGTTAAGATAAGTTATTCTAAGAAACCATACCACGGGTGGGGTTAGAACCCGCGATCTGAGAGTCCTAAAACTCTAGACCGACGCGTTAGCCACAGGAGTGTTATGACTCTCTGATCGTGGGTTCTAACCCCACCCGTGGTATGGTTTGTTTGCAATCGTGTCATTACGATTTCGTGAGTCAAGTTAAGATATTCTAAGATTTTGTTCTTATTTTTAACCACCCAGTCATCGAGGACTGTCTGTCTTATTTCTACTGATGTCCTTCAGTGTTGTACCCCAGGTTGCCACCCACACCAGTTGATTAAAACCCAGGTACCTACTTACTGCTGACACTGTGTGTGGCGAGAGCGTTACTTACCAGGACACGTGACACCAAAGGCCTAGAAACTAGGAACCCCAAAAGGGTTTACAGGAGTACATCTGGATATATATGAATAGTTCGCTATTCTGTTACGTCAAAAGGAAATTTGCTTAATATATCTAGTATCTTATTTTCATTAATAAGATATCCTGACATATCACATAGGTTATTGTACTGTCTATCTCTATATTCCTCAATACATGGATGAATGGTTTGTATGGAGTCTCGCTGCTATAACGTAGAATTCTGAATTAACCTATGCTAATTTAAATTAAAGGAAATAACATTTGAGGATATTGACCAACACATCAAAAGATTTATGTAGTAAAATGAGAATATTTCTCGGCAGAGGGGCATCGCGCCCCCGGACGTCGGGCATCGCGCCCCCGGCCGTCATGTACAAGGTGAGGTGTTTAAAATGAAACTGGAAAAATGGGATGGTAACGAAACCCAATCTGAGCTTGCAGATGTTTGTAACCCGACGACTTCCGGCAGTCCCCTTCCCACAAGTGGTCTTGTGTGCACGTTCATACTTCTTGACTGAGGTAACGTCTAAGCTGACTTAACATTGGTCTTTTGTTCGTCAGGAAACATGAAGATGTCTTCTCAAGGAGTTTTTGCATCAGATGATCACTTATTCAGTGTGGAAGCATCCGCTGGCCTACAGAAGTGTCAAGTCTCTTACTTGTGTAGTATATATGTCCTAGCAACATTTATAGGCAGGCTCCCGTTGTCAAGCTTAGTCACATGACCCCCGTTTGAGTCACACGCCTAAGCCGGAGCCGATCTTCCTCACTCTCTCGACCAAGCCAGGGACAGGCTGACGTATAAACTGGGATCGCCACTTATACCAATACAACGCCTCTATAACACTTCAACAGTTGTTTACAGAAAAAAACTAGGATTTATACTAAGTTAAAAAACAAATATTTAACATACAGTAATGTCCTAAGATGATTGGAAACAGAGGATGAAATAATAAGTTCCACCACCCAGGCAAAGCTACTTGGCAAAAACACAGCATGATGAAAAACTTAGTCAGACAAGACATGTTATTTGAAGATGTGTTGGTCGTGCTGCGAGGCTAGCTGCTACTCCACGTACAACCTCTCCAGACACGACGCACGCTGTCGCACGCATTACAGCTCCTTAATTTCTGCACGATTTAAAACAAACTTGCAGGAGTTGAGCCACAGTTCCTGGCCCCGCTTAACTTTTACATACAGGCTTTGCTGATCTCTGAATGGCGTCTGCCTTCAGCACTACATGGTTCAGCTGTTCTGCTGATTATGACCGTGGAACTTTGCAACGTCCCAGCCAGTCTGTTTGCCTGGCTTCCTCTCCTAGCATGTTTCCCTGGCTTCTTCTCCCGGCATCTGTATCTCTGGCTTCTGCTAGTATGTGTCCCTGGCTTCTTCTAGCTTCTGTATCGTTGGCTTATCCTAGGATGTGTCCTTGGCTTCTGCTAGCATCTGAGTCTCTGGTTTCTCCTAGCATCCGTGTCCCTGGCTTCTGCTAGCATCTGAGTCCTTGACTTCTAACATCTGTGTCCCTGGCTTCTACTAGTATCTGAGTCCCAAGGCTTCTTCTAGCATAAGTATCCTTAGCTTCTAACATCTGAATCCCTGGCTTCTTTTCCTCGCATCTCCAACAACCGGCCCCTATCCTCTCTATCTAACCCCCTGAGTATTTTGTTTGTGACGAATTTAAAATGGAGATCGTATGAGGTGTTTTACTGTGGGCGTCGGGAGCTCTTTATAAAGTGGATGAAGCAACAGACAGGACTTCCCACGCAGTTCCTTATCATGTCTGGTCGCGTCGGTGGAGCAAGAGTCCAAGCACCATGTTATAAGTTCCAGTCTCTGTTATTCTGTTTCTTCCATTTTGTTCTTTTCATAACATATGTATATGTATGTAATGTGTGTGTGTTTATAACCATGTATGTGTTCACTATTTCACAGGATCGCTAGGAATGCTTTTCCTACTCGTTTTAGAATACTTGATGGCCATTAAGGTCGCATTCCACTTGTTCACCACCAGTAAACGATACTTTTATTATCCCTAAAATTGGGATTAAAGCGTCACTACGCTAACAGGGAATACATATACTACAGCCACTATTGGTATCCCCATTTAGGGAATTCGTAAAGAGAGATTGTAGTTAACGCATTTAAACGTTCATCTTTGCATTGCCAGTGTAAAAGTGAGTGAATGAGTAAATAAACAGTGAGAGGTGCGGAATCAGTTATGTGTTCAACATGAGCCTAAGTGACTTAGACCGTAAGTGGCTTACAAGGTAATCTGTTTCCCGAGGAAAGTATTATTCCTACTGCATACAAAAATAACTGAGTACCCCCTCCTCTGTGGGGCAACCTGTGTGTCCTTCCCAGGCCAACCTCATATATTGGCTTATAAAGTTTTCTAATGAGAGAGAGAGAGTGTGAGTGAGTCGATGAAACTGCTTTGCCGTTACCAGTCAATCCAGAGGCGTGACAGCATCAGCAAGACACACCACACTCGATCAACTCTGGGGAAGTTTCAAATCATAACTAACTTTATTTGAAAATGCCGTTGATGCAAGGTGAGTATACCTTTATCGGTGGTGTCTTGACGTTGGTCTTACTCATACAATAATCAGCTCAGTGGAGCTTTCAGTGAAATGGCCACTGCTTTCCTACGACGTGCCTGTCAGTCCAGTGAATATCTAAGATATGTTTCCGAAAGAGGTAAAGTGTATCACATAACTCTCTGCACCTCAGCGTGGGCTGAGGTGCAGAGAGGTTCAGAAGCCTGAGATCAACACCTTCGAGAGGCCCAGAAGCTTTATCTCAACACTGAAGAAGCGTAGTATCGTGGCTTAAATAGCTGCGGAGCTGAAGCTAATCACTCAGAAGAGAGACAAGATGTACATCAATACCCTCAACTCATTTAAATTCTGTGAAAATAGGCGGTCAGACTATACTGGGTTATATATGTACTTTTTCAGAACTATCACAGAAGTCAATATACTTATATGAAATTCACTTCAGTTGTTTACCTTTGAGAAAATACGAACAAAAGATCCTTCACCTTCGTGAGTTAGTGTGACTTTGTAAATGGGCAAAATCGGACGGAAACGTCGTCGTAAGCTCCTCTCTCTCTATTTGTGTATTGTTCCAGTCATGGTATTGTGCCATTTTGTTCTTTACGAACCAAAGCACAACATTTAAAAGTGAATCATCACTAGCATAGATAAGCCTAATTTTCTGAACACTTATAGGAAATCGTAAGAAAATTTGTTGTTCAGTTTAATTTTTCATCATAAAGTATCACAGATTCTTACAGCTCAAGGACGGTCTCGTATCCTATTTTTATAAAAGAAAATGGCACATTCGTCCGAGCAACGACCTTATGAAATCAATGAATAATTCTTGGCAAACAAGTCACTGAAAAGGAACGTTCACTGATTCTGAATCATCCATCTGGGAATGTGTAACTAGGCTGGATGAGTTGTTGGAATGTTATTGTAGACAATGGTCACGCGTGGTCTACCTACACACCTGAAGGGTATACCGGGGGTCAACGCCCCCGCGGCCCTGTCCACGACCAGGCCTCCCGGTGGATCAGGGCCTGATCAACCAGGCTGTTACTGCCGGCTGCACGCAGTCCAACATACTAACCACAACCCAGCTGATCCGGCACCGATTTTTAAGTATCTGTCCAGTTCCCTCATGAAGGCAGCCAGGGATCTATTGGTAATTCCCTTTATGCCTGATGGGAGACAGTTGAACAGTCTTGGGCCCCGGACACTTATTGTGTTTTTCTTAGTGTACCATTGGCGTCCCTACTTTTCATTAGGGTATTTTTCACCCCTTGCCCAGTCTTTTGCTTTCGTAGGGAGTGATTTCTGTGTGCAGATTAGGGACCATTCCTTCTAGTGTAGATTATAAGAACATAAGAAAGAAGGAATACTGCAGGAGGCCTACTGGCCCATGCGAGGCAGGTCCAATTCTCCCACCGGCATAAGCCAATGCCTTGACCTAGTCAGGTCAGTCACTTTCACTTAAGGGAGGAGCACGGCATCTGACCTAGTAGCACAAGCTAGTCAGGTCCAAACTTACACCCACACACACCCACTCATGTATTTATCCAACCTATTTTTAAAACTACACAACGTCTTATCTTCTATAACTGTACTCGGGAGTTTGTTCCACTCATCCACAACTCTATTACCAAACCAGTGCTTTCAATATCCTTCCTGAATCTGATTTTTTCCAATTTAAAACCATTGCTGCGAGTCCTGTCAATACTAGATATTTTTAGCACGCTATTTACATCCCCTTTATTAATTCCTGTTTTCCATTTATACACCTCAATCATATCCCCCCTAATTCTACGCCTTTCTAGAGAGTGCAGATTCAGGGCCCTCAGTCTATCCTCATAGGGAAGATTTCTGATACATGGGATCAACTTTGTTATCCTCCTTTGTACGTTTTCCAGTGCATTTATATCCATTCTGTAATACGGTGACCAGAACTGTGCAGCATAATCTAAATGAGGCCTAGATTCTTCACCTTCGTTCCAGCGAGTACAAGTCAAGTGCTTCCAGGCGTTCCCAGTAGTTAAGGTGTTTGACAGAACTTATATGTGCAGTAAAGGTTCTCTGTACATTCTCTAGATCTGCAATTTCACCTGCTTTGAATGAAGATGTTAATGTACAGCAGTATTCCAGCCTGGAGAGAACAAATGTTTCGGGGGATTAGTGTGATGTGTTATAGAGCCTCGTGTCTTTCATATGTTAAGATTTTTCGACTGGTGGGGCCTCGTGTACCGCAGCCTAGTGCCTACCAGCTCTTTGCTGGGACTAGTTTTATGCCTAGTAACTACCAGCGTTTAGATAGAGCCGATTAACTGCCTAG
Source organism: Cherax destructor (assembly GCA_009830355.1). Lineage (NCBI taxonomy): Eukaryota > Metazoa > Arthropoda > Malacostraca > Decapoda > Parastacidae > Cherax > Cherax destructor. Next base: position 4,763 of record WNWK01021096.1, on the reverse strand, counting down.
CATGAACCAGGTCTTAGCTAGAATTAGTTTCCTGCTTAACTGTCACCGGATCTTAGATAGTACCGGTACCCGGTTTAGCTCCCCTACTTCCTAGCACCTCTGCCTATCAACCCCCATCTCTTAACTAGGGCAGCTCCTCAGCCTAGCAATTCCAACTTAGCTAGAGCAGCTCCTTGCCTAGTAACTCCCAGCTCTTTGCTAGTAAATGAAGTCGATTTTGGTGCGTCTATTTAGTTCTAGAGACATATAAGAGGAGAAGACAGAATGGGAGAGGACAAGAGGAGATGGAAAGGAAGAGGTTGTAGTGGAAGAGGAGAAGAATAGAAGATGAAAAGAGGATTGAAATGAAGTGGAAGTGGAAGAGAAAGAGAATGGAAGAGGACACGAGGAGAGGAGGAGGTGGAAAATGAGGAGAATGAGCAGAATTTATAAACACACAAGGCAGCACAAGACCTGTGACACTAGTCCGTGACACTAGTCCGTGGCACTTGTCCATGGCACTTGTTTATGGCACTAGTCCGTGACACTAGCCAAGAACATTTGTGACAACCGGTTACCTTGTGATGATATACTTGATGTAAGTCATGAAACTTGTGCCCAGTAAATATTACTTCATCAGTCTCTATCATCCTGTGACATGATTAACCTGTGTATGATACGAGAAATACAACAAATGCTGAGACATCAATTATGTTTCCTCGTGTGTCATTCAGCCTGATAAAAAATATACAGTATCTTAAAAACTGCTATTTTTTTTTATTTGCAGAGATCTTGAAATGGTTCGAGTGTTTGTTGTTGGTGGTATCGTGCGTCTGGCACCTCCCAGAGTGGTTGTTATTGTTGATATCGTACGTCTAGTACCTCCATGAGTGGTTGTTGTTGATGTCGTGCGTCTAGCACCTCCCTGAGTGGTTGTTGTTGATATCGTGCGTCTAGCACCTCCCTGAGTGGTTGTTGTTGATATCGTGCGTCTAGTACCTACATGAGTGGTTGTTGTTGATATCGTGCGTCTAGTACCTCCATGAGTGGTTGTTGTTGATATCGTGCGTCTAGTACCTCCATGAGTGGTTGCTGTTGATATCGTGCGTCTAGTACCTCCATGAGTGGTTGCTGTTGATATCGTGCGTCTAGTACCTCCATGAGTGGTTGTTGTTGATATCGTGCGTCTAGTACCTACATGAGTGGTTGTTGTTGATATCGTGCGTCTAGTACCTCCATGAGTGGTTGTTGTTGATATCGTGCGTCTAGCACCTCCCTGAGTGGCTGTTCTTGTTGATATCGTGCGTCTAGTACCTCCCTGAGTGCTTGTTGTTATTGATATCGTGCATCTGGAACGTCCCTGAGTGTTGTTGTTATTGATATCGTCCTTGAGTGGTTGTTTTTGTTGGTATCTTGCGTCTGGTACTTCACTAAGTTGTTCTTGGTATCGTGCGTCTGGAACCTCCCTGTTGCCGGGTGCCTGGGTGCGCCTGCCAGACGCAGAACACATAATAGCTAATTGCACAAAAGGCGCCAATTTGCTTGCATCTGTTAGAGCTTTTGTTTCATGTCTTCTGACAAGAGACTACCTGAACTTTTCCGATGATTTAGCATGGAAATGTGGAATACATTTCAAAACTACGAATACATTGCCTGTGTTGAAGCTTCGGGAAAAAATGAATCTGGTTTCTGCTTGATTATCACACACGTGTATGAGAATCTTCTAATGTGAGTTGTGAATTAGGAAGAGTGTGTCCTCTTACGAGCAGGGCGGCGGAGTGAAGCCAGAGTGACACGTGTGTTAGATTATAACACGTGTGCTAGAGTGATTATGACACGTGTGCTAGAGTGATTATGACACGTGTGCTAGAGTGATTATTACACGTGTGCTAGAGTGATTATTACACGTGTTCTAGAGTGATTATGACACGTGTTCCAGAGTGATTATTACACGTGTACTAGAGTGATTATTACACGTGTTAAAGAGTGATTATTACTCGTGTTCCAGAGTGATTATTACACGTATGCTAGAGTGATTATTACACGTGTTCTAGAGTGATTATTACACGTGTACTAGAGTGATTATTGCACTTGTTGTAGAGGGATTAATACACGTGTTCCAGAGTGATTATTACACGTGTTCCAGAGTGATTATTACACGTGTTCCAGAGTGATTATTACACGTGTTCCAGAGTGATTATTACACGTGTTCCAGAGTGATTATGACACGTGTACTGTAATGATTATTACACGTGTGCCATAGTAATTATGACTAGTGTGCCAGAAACAACCTTTGACATTAAACTGCTATTGACACGTTGGAGACTGTGGAAGGTGTGTGTGTGTGTGTGTGTGTGTGTACTCACCTAATTGTATTCACCTAATTGTGGTTGCAGGGGTCGAGACTCAGCTCCTGGCCCCGCCTCTTCACTGATTGCTACTGGGTCCCCTCTCTCCCTGCTCCATGAGCTTTATCATACCTCGTTTTAAAACTATGTATGGGTCCTGCCTCCACTACGTCACTTTCTAGGCTATTCCACTTCCTGACAACTCTATGACTGAAGAAATACTTCCTAACATCCCTTAGACTCATAGGAGTCTTCAACTTCCAATTGTGACCCCTTGTTTCTGTGTCCCCTCTCTGGAACATCTTGTCTCTGTTCACCTTATCTATTCCTCGCAGTATTTTATATGTCGTTATCATGTCTTCCCTAACCCTCCTATCCTCTAGTGTCGTCAGGCTGATTTCCCTTAACCTTTCTTCGTAGGACAATCCCCTTAGCTCTGGGACTAGTCTTGTAGCAAACCTTTGCACTTTCTCTAATTTCTCGACGTGCTTGACAAGGTGTGGGTTCCAAACTGGTGCTGCATACTCAAGTATGGGCCTGACGTATATGGTGTACAGAGTCTTGAATGATTCCTTAGTCAGGTATTGGAACGCTATTCTTAAGTTTGCCAGCCGCCCGTATGCTGCAGCAGTTATCTGATTGTTGTGTGCCTCAGAGATGTACTCGGTATTATACTCACCCCAAGATCTTATTCCTTGAGTGAGGTTTGCAGTCTTTGGCCACCTAGACTATACTCTGTCTGCGGTCTTCTTTGTCCTTCCCCGATCTTCATGACTTTACATTTGGCAGGGTTAAATTCAAGGAGCCAGTTACTGGACCAGGCTTGTAGCCTGTCCAGGTCTCTTTGTAGTCCTGCCTGATCCTCGACTGATTTAATTCTTCTCATTAACTTCACATCATCTGCAAACAGGGACACTTCTGAGTCTATCCCTTCCGTTATGTCATTCACATATACCAAAAACAGCACAGGTCCTAGGACTGACCACTGTGGAACCCCACTCGTCACAGGTGCCTACTCTGACACCTCGTCACGTACCATGACTCGCTGCTGCCTCCCTGTCAGATATTCTCTGATCTATTGCAGTGCCTTTCCTGTTACGTGTGCCTGATCCTCTAGCTTTTGCATTAACCTCTTGTGAGGAACTGTGTCGAACACCTTCTTGCAGTCCAAGAAAATGCAGTCTATCCACCCCTCTATCTCGTGTCTTCTGTTACCTTGTTATAAAACTCCAGTAGGTTTGTGACACAGGATTTTCCTTCCCTGAAACCGTGCTGGTTGTCGTTTATAAGCTTGTGTCATTCTAGGTGCTCCACCACTCTCCTCCTGATGATCTTCTCCATGACTTTGCATACTATACACGTCAGTGTCACAGGTCTGTAGTTTAATGCCTCGTGTCTGTCTCCTTTCTTAAAAATTGGGACTACATTTGCCATCTTCCACGCCTCAGGTAGTTGCCCAGTTTCAATGGATGTGTTGAAGATTTTTGTTAGTGGCACACACAACATCTCTGCTCCCTCTCTAAGGACCCACGGAGAAATGTTGTCAGGTCCCACCGCTTTTGAGGTATCGAGTTCCCATAGCAGCTTCTTCACCTCCTCCTCGGTTGTGTGTATTTCATCCAGCACTTGTTGTTATACGTCGCTATGTGTGTGTGTGTGTGTGTGTGTGTGTGTGTGTGTGTGTGTGTGTGTGTGTGTGTGTGTGTGTGTTGAGGGACTTGCTGCCTCTTTTTATCCATGTCACTATTGACTTTATTTATGACTCACAAACATTGGTATTGTTTTTAATTCTTAAAATTCATTAATATATATAGTGGGTGAAGGGAGGAGGAGGAGGGATGGGTCCCACAATTCACTTCTATGACTCACTCAGAATTACAAAGTTGAACAGAAAGAATTTTGGTCCATCACATGAAGAATTCGCCCATTGTTGCAAGTTACATATCGGCCAAAATTCTTGTTTGAACCGGGTGGTGCAAAGAAGGCGATGTTTTAGAACTGGGAAGCAGGGAGTGTTGTTGAGAGGGCAGTGTTGCTTGATCCGTGGGAGTGTTGGTGAGAGGGCACTGTTGCTTGATCCGTGGGAGTGTTGGTGAGAGGGCTGTGTTGCTTAATCCAGGGGAGTGTTGTTGAGAGGGCAGTGTTGCTTGATTCGTGGGAGTGTTGGTGAGAGGGGAGTGTTGCTTAATCCAGGGGAGTGTTGTTGAGAGGGCAGTGTTGCTTAATCCAAGAGAGTGTTGGTGAGAGGGCAGTGTTGCTTGATCCGTGGGAGTGTTGGTGAGAGGGCAGTGTTGCTTAATCCGTGGGAGTGTTGGTGAGAGGGCAGTGTTGCTTGATCCGTGGGAGTGTTGGTGAGAGGGCAGTGTTGCTTGATCCGTGGAAGTGTTGGTGAGAGCACAGTGTTGCTTGATCCATTGGGAGTGTTGGTGAGAGGGC
>WNWK01021095.1:0-34625 GCA_009830355.1 Cherax destructor | reverse complement strand
AAATATCTGTTTACCCCACATAACATTTTGAGATTTTTAAATTTTTTTTTCATAATATAATAAAACTCATTTGTTTTATATTCTTGAAAATCATTACAATTTAATCATTAATAAGGGTGTATTCAAGCAAAAAAGTCATTTCGAGATAATCGCGGAAAAGCGCGCCCGCCTCATTTACGTCAAAAGATTCACGAAAATCTCGCTGGGGGCTTTTCTACGCCTTGTAAGTGATTTCTTATTGTTTCCCATTTTAAAAGTCCCGTCTTTGAGTACGCCAGCAGGGCAATAGAAAACCATATATTTATAAGCTAGATCAAGGTCCCCAAATGACTTCCCTTAACACTTCTTATTATTTTGGCTTCTATATTCTTTTATCTTATTTTCTTTTAAAAATATCTTTAAATGAATAAATGTTATAAGCGAAAAGTTATTATTAATAATAACGTCAGTATAAAGACATTTGTTGGGGTATCAAACCGTGATCATGCAACTATTGCTTCATAATTTTTTAAGCTAGTCAAAAGTTTCTGACCACTCCAATATAGAAACGGTATTATGCCTTTAAATCCCCTTTAACCATTAATATATAAAAAAATTGTTTAATTCTTAAATTTTTAAACAATACCTAAAATTTGTAAACCTAGTTAATCACTACAATTACCTAACCTTACTGTCAGTATAATAATTTGTCACTATTGATGGACCTATCATAAGACTGCCTGAAAAGCCTGGGCATCCCTGGTTTTATTGCCATCTTGTAATATCTTTCCCATAAAATTTTTATTCTAAAATTACACCCCACTCTGTAAAACCAGAAAAAAAGATTTGAATTTAAATTTAAAATGGTCCTTGGCTGCCTCTTGGCTCCTCCCACCTCTGCAATAGCCTCCACTCTCGCATACCCCGCCACCACTAACCAAAAAACCGCTCCAACACAGTATTATGATGTTGAGTGGTAAATTTAGTTTATTGGAAAGAAATATAGGAAAATTAAAAAAAAAAAAAAAATCATGTGGCCGGTCACAAACTATTTTACCTTTTAAGAAATTATTTTTCAAAAAATATAATTGTTTTAAAGAAACGTTGTAAAATGGTTTTCACCAAAATTTTGGGAGTTCCAGCTTTTGCAAAAACTTTTTCCTTTCAGTGTGGCAAAAAATTTTAAAAACGCAGGCGGGAAAAAGACATCCTCCAACATCAATTCTGGATTACTAAGGGTTTTTATTGTACAGCGCAGTTTAAAGGCCCAAGGAAGGTATGAAAAAAACTTGACTTTAAATTGGTTTAGCCCTAATCTTTCTCCTTCAGCTCTTCCTCTCTACCGGTTTTCCTTCTTCTTGCCCCCCTTTCCCTCGCCCTAGTGGGTCCATCCTGAGTCTGAACTGAACCTGAACTGTATGGGCTGTCAGTGTGCAGGGTGAAGGTGGCTATAAAATGTTCCACTCACTTCCATTGCAGAAACACTTTGAGGACGGGGGACAAAAATTGGTTTTAAAATGAGACGGTTAAGTCATCTCTCGTTTACAAACAGCAAATAGAATATTGGGCGAAATGAGTTTGTTGATTGGGCTTAGGAATGGAATGATGAGGCTGTTGGTCCAAGATTTAGGGCTCCCAGTTACATAGCTCATGTTGTATAATTCAGTAAAGGATTACCTGAGTACTCGACACATAATCTGAGTATGTTGTAAGTCATACCATCCCCCCAGGCGACGTGGAGTTGCCCTTAGTTAGTTCTGCATCAAGTTCAAAGTTAGTGAAAGGAATGTTACAGTCATCTTCCTTAGGGAGCATAAAACAAACAAATCTCCTCCCCTAGTATCGTATTGTCATTTAATTTCGCCTGTGTGGTACTGGGAAGATTTTATAGCTAGATGTAGCAGCCCAAGCACTAGCTAGCTCATTCGCCTATAAGGGATGAGGTGCGCTATCTGACAGTTCGTTACCATAATTCTATTTATGTCCCTCCATGCCCAGCTAAGTGGGGTGTGAGCAGAGACCATTGACAAATTTTTCGAGTCAGTTTGCCGCAGCTGTCAGTACGCTCTCTGGCAGCAGCAGGCAGTTTGAAAGAGCTTCAGCATTCCAGGGTACGATGCTTTCTATACACTGACTTTAATTAACTGTCCGCCGTGTCCGCCTTGCTCCGTGTTTTTCGTGTTTTCGCGGTCTCTTTACGTGCTAAAACTTTAAAACTGTACCAGTGATCTTATAAGGTACATCCCTCCAGTGCTCGCAACTAATCAGGCAGAAAACAGTTATACTGAGTCAAAAAATAAAAGGGAATTAGTGTGCAAGAACACAGCAGAGCCATACCCCAAAGGGGAACTTAGCTTAGTGCCGTGTGAAATAACAAAATAGAACAAATATTTGTCAGAGGAAGGAAAGTCTCCCTGAAAATAGGGTGTAGATATAACTGTTTTAGTGAATATCACAGTGGTGCCGTAGATACAGATAAGTTAATAAATGTTAAAATGAAAACAAGGCTGAAGTGTTAGGCCTAACGAGTTTCGTGTTTGAAATCAGTTGCCAGCGGTCGCCAGGTCCCTACGCAGGTCAGCTGTATTGATAATCTTTAAACTGCTTGTGTACCTGACCAAAATCAGGATTATTGATAAAATTTCTATCGAAATACGAATGGTGCACAATCGAGGAAACACGTAAAGTGTCCAGCTCGGAAAAAAAACGATAAAGGTGTCGAGTTGTGAGTTGTCAGTGAACATTTCAACAACATAAGCCCGTATATCATCCAACCATAGTGGTGGAGGTAGAAAAAACTAGAAAACTAAACCTAGTACAGTGATGAATAAGTGCCTAAAACCCCAGGTGGAAACCAGGGTGCCAGAAGTAAACAGGGTTCAGATACTGCCTCCATCATAGTAGAGATCCGAAGACCTGTTTTTCTCAACACGCAAGTTATACTTTTTGTATCAAACTGGTCATTATTCTCTGTATAATCATCTTCCAGTGGTCTGTCTCGCATAACCCAAATAATCCTACAAGATTCATTAAAATAAGTGATACTGGATTTCGTCAGATCCAAGAAATAAGAGACAATGACCGATTCAAACTGATATCCTCGACCGGATTCAATAAGCAGACAGGGTTTAGGTGGCCTTATCAAACACAAACAATAACCTAAAGCATTAAGATTGTCTTAAACACTTACACATGAAAATAAATAATAGATACAAATAGACGGATCACACTTCAGGGGAAGTTATTAGCAGAATTTACAGTAAACAACAAACAAATCAATCAGAAACCTGTAGTAGCAATCAAACAAACAAACGTTCCACTGGATGGATTACATGCAACTTCTGGTAAATGGAGCCATGCACCTTGTGCAGAGCATTCAGAATCAACTACACGAGATATTAAACCAGGAAGTGTTTTGGTTATGCCCAAATGATACGAACTGTGGAATAAAATGACATTGATATTAAAGATGACAACATCAATCGGCCTTCATAAAAACATGACAGCATTCTATAACAGTTGGGAAAGTAAAATATCTGGGCCAGATGGTGCTATCGCCCCTGGTACAGATGTTGCTCTGGTAGACAATAACCGTAAGAATGGGAAAATAAATGATGGTAACCTGAAGGGGGACAGGAGCTCTAGTGGGGAAACAGGTGTAGACAAGGACACACAAAAACCAATGTTACAAACTAGCAATACCACGGTAAATAGTATACAGAGGGGTGACCCCCCGGGAAATACTGAAGATAAATTACCAAAAACTGATGAAGGCTCCATTATTAGCACTAGTGCCGAAGATAGAAACGAGACAGGAATACACGCACCAATAGGGAATACAATGGGGAACACAGTAAAAAAAACAGGACAAACGGAAACCAGGCCTATGTGAATATTATGCACTTGGTATCTGCAGGCATGGAATATCTGGGAAAACAGATGGGACATGCAATTATGACCATGCCAGAAAATACCGTGCCCATATGACAACCGGGAAATGCAACCTCCCGTCCTGTAAGCTTTTCCACCCTGAAATGTGCCACTCATCAGTTCAGGAACAGCTTCTGAAAATTGACCACTGTCTGGAAAATCTTCCAGCTCCTGCCCCCAACATCTTGCTCCTGAGGGATTTCAACCTAAGGCACCTAAAATGGAGGAATATTGCAAACAATGTGGTAGCAGGAGGCAGCTCAGATGAAAACTCGCACACACATGAACTTTTAAATCTCTGCACAAAATTCACCTTAAACCAGCAAATAGTGGAGCCTACAATATTAGAGAATACGCTGGACCTCATCTTCACCAACAATGATGATCTGATACGAAATGTCATCATATCAAAAACAATATACTCATATCACAACAAAATAGAGGTCCTTCTCCAAATTCAACCTCATTAACACAAAACATAAGGTAGGACCAAGTAAACCAAGTCCTAAATGATATAAACTGAGAAGATAGACTAAGCATCACGGATCCTAACCTATGTATAGAACAAATTAACTCTGTGGCACTTGAGGTTTAATCAAGGCAAATTCCCTTAAGGAAAAGGAGGAGAAGCTGTAAACTAGACAGAGAGGCGCTCCTATACAGGCGAAGGCAAAGAATAACAGAGCGGCTACAAGAGGCCAATATATCTGAAATACGAAGGAGACACTGGTCAGAGAAATAGCAAACATCAATTAAAACTAAAGGAATCTTACAGGAATCAAGAAACGCGGAAGAACTAAAAGCCATAAATGAAATTGAAAGAAACCCAAAGTATTTCTTTTCTTATGCCAAATCAAAGTCGAGAACAACATCCAGTATTGGGCCACTACTTAAACGGATGGATCCTACACAGATGACAGCAAGGAAATGAGTTACTAAAGTCCCAGTATGACTCAATTTTAGCGATCCGCTAACCAGACTGAAAGTCGAAGACCTAAATGATTTTTATGAAAGTGCCACAGAACTTAGCAGACGCAAGCCTATCTGACATTACCCTGATGCCAAATGACTCAGAAAAGGCAATAAATGACATGCCCATGCAGTCCGCTCCAGGTCCAGACTCGTGCTTTTATTAACATTCTATGGAGAGGGAGCATGGACACTGGGGTGTCCCTCATAAAGCAATAGCAAAGAACTACAGACCAATAGCGCTAACGTCCCATATCATAAAAATCTTTGAAAGGATTCTAAGAAGCAAGATCGCCACTCATCTAGATACCCATCAATTACAACCCAGGGCAGCATGGGTTTAGAGGAGGTCGCTCCTGTCTGTCTGAACTATTGGACCACTACGACACGGTCCTGGATGCTCTAGAAGACAAATAGAATGAAGATGTTATATACACAGACTTTGCAAAAGCCTTTGACAAGTGTGACCATGGTGTAATAGCACACAAAATGCGTGATAAAGGAATAACAGGAAAAGTTGGTAGATGGATCTATAATTTCCTAACAAGTTGAACACAAAGAGTAGTATTCAACAGAGTAAAGTCTGAGGCGGCTACAGTGAAAGCTCTGTTCCACAAGGCACAGTACTCGCTCTCATCCTGTTCCTCATCCTCATAGACAGTGATATAAGCCACAGTTCAGTGTCTTCCTTTGCAGATGACGCCGAATCTGCATGTCAGTGTCCACCGTTAAAGACACTGCAAGACTCAAGCAGACATCAACCAAATCTTTAAATGGGCTGCAGAAAACAATATGAAGTTCAATGATGAGAAATTTCAATTACTCAGATATGGAAAACGTGAGGAAATTAAAATTTCATCGAAGTACAAAACAAATTCCAACCACACAATAGAGCGAAAAACTAATGTCAAAGACCTTGGAGTGATCATGTCAGAGAATCTCACCTTCAAGGACCATAACACCATAACAATCGCATCTGCTAGAAAATGACAATATGGATGGATAATGAGAACCTTCAAAACCAGGGATTCCAAGCCCATGTTGACACTTTTCAGGTCGCTTGTTCTATCTAGGCTGGAATATTGCTGCACACTAACTGCACCTTTCAAGGCAGGTGAAATTACTGACCTAGAAAATGTGCAGAGAACTTTCACGGCACGCATAACTGCGATAAACCACCTCAATTACTGGGAACGCTTGAAGTTCTTAAACATGTACTCTCTAGAATGCAGGCGGGAGAGATACATTATTATATACACTTGGAAAATTCTCGAGGGATTAGTACCAAACTTGCACACGAAAGTTACTCCCTACGAAAGCAAAAGACTCGGCAGACGATGTAACATCCCCCCAATGAAAAGCAGGGGTGCCACTAGCACGTTGAGGGACAACACAATAAGTGTCAGGGGTCCAAGACTATTCAACTGCCTCTCAGCATACATCAGGAGGATTACCAACAAACCCCTGGCTGTCTTCAAGCAGGAACTGGACAGGCACCTAAAGTCGGTACCTGACCAGCCAGGCTGTGGTTCGTACGTTGGACTGCGTGCGGCCAGCAGTAACAGCCTAGTTGATCAGGCTCTGATCCAACACAAGGCCTGGTCACAGACCGGGCCGCAGGGGCGTTGACTCCTGGAACTCTCTCCAGGTATAGGCTAGATCTAGTCTGCGAGCAGTACGTTTCAGTGTTCGAAGTTTAGGATCATTGTTATAAGTATGGGTTTTATGGGAGGTATGATTATTATGGAAGTTAGTTGGGTTTAGAGTTCCAAGAGGTTTCAGAGGCGGCTCTAAGTAGTTCTGAATACTGCTCACAAGGTCATTGTTAAAGGTCTCAACAGAGGAACAATCATAGGAATTATACCAGTCAGTCACATGTGCAACAAAGTCATCATGTTGATCAGGGGGAACATTAAAACGTTTCCGTTTGAATATCCCACCAGGAAGGATAGTATTACCTATATCTATTGAGGTCAGCCTTGGGAAATGGTCTTATGATATATCTGATACAATGGAAGACTCACAGCTGGCAGAAGTAATGTTGAAGCCAAGGCACAGATCAAGGACGCCTGCATAGATATGTGTGGATTCAAGGTCTCCTACAATTTGCACATTATCATGACTATTTAACAGTGACAACAGTTAGTTACCATTACGATTACCAAATTGTGAGTTTCCAATGCTTTTGTGTCTTGCATTATAATCTCCAATAATAAGAGTAGGCTCAGACTGAGCACAAGTTGGGAGCTCCAAGTAATTAAACTTATCAGCAGGAGCATACAAGTTAAATATGTTGAGAGCAGAGTTCCCAATATAAATCCTAACACCATGGTATTGTAGCCCCTCTGTTTTCTTATGTGTGAGAAGTTGATGGGGAAGTGATTTTTATTATATAGAACATAAGAGTTAGTAGATTTGAGGATATATGCAACAAATGATGGCAATTTAGGGGGCTGGGATTTTTCAGGGACTCTGCAATCTTGTAGACACACAATATCAATGGGTTCGGTGGTTACTTTATGGTGAAGGTCAGGAAATCTTTTTCTAAGTGATGCAATGTTCCAACTCAATATGGTAAGTTTACATTCATCGCTCAACCTTGGAGTCGAGCGGACGTGCGACCAGCCTGCCTCTACCGGCGCCTTGTGACATTGTCATTTTCACAACATGGTGCAGATGGGTCGTCGCCGAGTAAATACAGTGTGTATTCAGATGATTCGTGGGGCTGTGTCGGGCCAGAATGCTCTTGTTCTACTGCCGGCCATTATAAGAGACACCTTCGGATTGGAGAATGACGATTTGTGTGGCGTGGCTTTAAATGGTGCATATAGGATATTTGTTAAGCTTCGCAATGCCAATGTATATGAGAGGGTCATCTCCAGGTTTCAGGAGGTCCCTGTGGACGTGAACTCGGAAGTAACGGTGTGTCTTCACGACATATCCAGGTACTACGTCTGGGTAAAAATTCGAAACACCCCGTTTGAGGCGAATGAGTCTGATTTGAGGGCAGTTTTTGAAAGATATGGAACAGTACATACTGCAACAGTAGGAAGGTGGTCGGAAGGGATGTTTGAAGGTCTGCTAGAGGGAACATTTATGTTAAAAATGATGTTACGCCATCCCATCCCATCCTACATACAGTTGGAGGACTTCAGGATTCAAGTGAAGGTTAATTACACTGGGCAACGTCGCACCTGTAGGTTGTGTGGGGCCTATGACCATATGGCTGTGCAGTGTGCTAGACGGATGGGCCCAAAGGATGCTGGACGTTGACGGGAGTCTTCAGTGCACCGTGAGGAGAAGGAGAATGGGACGGAAAACCCGTGAGTGTGCTGAGTGAGCGAGTTAGGGTGCTGAGCTGTGAATCAGGCTCCTGAGATGTCATCAGAGGATTGGCTAACGTGCAGACCTTACCAGGGGTGGACAGGACCATCAAGCTCTGGACCCTGGAGATGTGGGAGGATTCGCTGGCTGAATGGATGGAGAGGGTTGTGGAGGCAGCGTTTGCTACGGTGTTGCAGGACTTGTTGTGCGCCCCAGGTCAGGTGTGTATGGAAGGAACTGCAGCTGATGTGGAGTCGGCGAAAGACAGGGACACTGAGGTGGTTGGACTCCCTGAGGCTCGTGCCTCGGCCGCAGGGCAGCTGCATCAAGTGGAGGCCAAGGTGCACATCGATAGCCTCCAGGAGGTGGGTATGGAAGAGGAAAGTGTGTCATGGAAGAAGCGGCCTAGTCTGATACGGACGATGTGCTAACACCGGCGCAACGTCTGGGCAAAAAGATGTGGGCAGACGTAGTGAGGGGTGATGGTGGTTCCAAGGGACAGAGACCCATGAAAGGTGGTTCCCGAGACTCTCGGGTGACTGTGGTGGTGCTCGTGGGAAAGGGGATCGAGCAGTGCCAGTGCCTAAAGGAAAACCCCCTCTGTCGATTTCCAGTGCTTTACTGTGAATATTAATGGTTTGTGTGATAAGATGAAGCATGAATGGTTTCGTGAGTATTTGGTGAGGAATAGTATAGACTTGGTTTTTGTGCAGGAACATAACCACAAGCATGGATGTCAGTTACTAATAGAAGGACATACCGTGGTGGGTGGTGATTGGAACGTGGAACTGAGGGGGGCAGGGTATTGTGAAGTTTTGCTGGGGGATCTGTTAAATGGTGTGGGGTTGGTGGATATGGGGGTGCTGCGTGGGAAGTAGAACACACATTCGTGAGGAGGGGATATGCTGCAAGGCTGGACCGGTTATACGTGACTAGGAGACTGGAAGTGAGGAGGGGTGCGTGTGTTGGATGTGGTTTTTTCGGACCACAGGGGGGTTTTAGTGGACTTGAGGTGGGAGGGACTGCCTCGCAGGTATGGGAGTTATTGGAAATTAAATGACCGGTTGCTTCAAGAGGGGGTGGGGAGGGATACGTTTGAGGGTTTGTGGGACAGGTTGTGGTCCAAGGTGCATGTGGATGGGGATTTGTTGATTTGGTGGGACAATGTGGCTAAGGGCAAGATAAGGGACTGCTATGTTAGAAGGGGGAGGGAGGATAATCAGTTTGTGTATGGACTTATTAGGTATCTGGAGGGACAGTTAAGGGATTGTTATGGGAGAGGGGGCGGCAGTGCGGGTTACCCTGTTGTGGAAATAGAGGGGTTGACGGAAAATATTAGGGTTTTGCAAAATGAAAGATTTGATGCAGCAAGGGTGGTGGGTGGGTTAGAGGAGATGGTATGGGGTGACAGGCCATCAGCATGTGTCCTGCGAGGGCAGGCATGTCTGCGCAGAGCTACGGAAATAGTAGGGTTGTGTGTGCATGAGGCAATGGGGGGTATAGGGTGGGGCAAGAGTTGGTAACTACAGAGGGTATGGGGTGGTATGTGGATGGGTGGTATGGGTCATATATGAAAAGTGGTGGTGTGCAGGAGGAGGCTTTAAGGGATATAGGAGGTTGGGTGCAATGTAGACTTGAGAGGGGGGATAGGGAGGGGTTGAGTGGTGATATTGTGGAGGATGAAGTATGGACTGCTTTAATGGGTATGAGCAGGGGTAAGGCACCAGGGATAGACAGATTGCCGAGTGACTTTTATATTCAGCATTGGGGAGTTGTAAAGGGGTTTTTAGTGAGGTTGTTAAATGTCATGAAGACGGGGGGTGTCTTGGGGGATTCACAGTCTATTGTGGTTCTGGTGCCAAAGGGGAATAGTCCGACGATGGTGACTATAGGACTATCTCACTTATGTGTGCAGACTATAAGTTATTTGCAAAAATATTAGGCAATCAATTGAAAAGGGTCATAGATAAGGTTATTGTTGGGAGTCAATATGGGATGCAGGGAAGGTCAATGTACGTGGGGCATGGGGTCATTCGGGGGTTTATTGAGAGTAGGCAGAAGGAGGGGGTGGGGGGTTATCGCTGGATTGGAGGGCGGCGTATGATAGTGTGGAACGTGAAGCCTTGTGGAGCATTATGAGGTGGCAGGGGTTTGGTAAGGAGATGGTGAGTTGGGCACGTACTTTGTACTGGGAAGCAAGTATGTGTGTGCAGGTGAATGGGAGGGTGGGGAAGCATGTTAGGATGGGTAAGGGTTTACGTCAGGGTTGCCCACTATCACAAATGTTGTTTGCGTGCCTGCAGGACCCATTTTATAGGACTGTAGAGGCGTCTGTGTGGGTGCAGGGAAGGGAGGATCTGGATGTTGGGAGTCCTGGCATAGTGGGTTTCGTGGATGACACGACGGTTCTTGTGGAGAGGAGGGGGGATTAGACCATGTAGGCAGAGTCATCGAGGTTTTTGGGGAAGCGACAGGTATGAATGTAAATGAGGATAAGTCGAAATTCATGAGATTAGGGGACTGGGAGGGGATGGTGGGCTTTAAGGCTAGTGGGAGGTGGTATTTAGTGGACCGGGTGAAGATTTGTGGTGTGCTGTATAGGAGGGATGCGAGGGAGGCGAGGGTGGTTAATTCGGAGGGTGTAGTACAGAGAGTGTTGAGTAGATTAGATGGTTTGCTGCTGTCACATCTCATGCTGCACCAGCGGGTAATAGTGGTTAACATGTTGCTATATAGTAAAATATGGCATGTGGCGGTATTGTACCCATTGGTGCAGGGGGACGTTCAGAAGTTGTTGCGTATGGTTTTTCGTTTTATTTGGGGATCGGGTTGTGATTGGTTAAGAAGGGGGGTGGTTATGCTCCCGTTACACCAATCAGGGCTGGGGTTGATTCCCTTGGAATGCAGATTAAAGAGTGTTTATTTGAAGCGAGGGTACCTGAGGGTGGTTGGGGAACGGGGGGATAGGCCTTCTGCATGAGGATATAAGGAGGTGGTGGGGAGGGCGGGATTTGAGGGAATGTGAGGACATGTTAAGGGTCTTACTAATTGTTAGGGATCCGACACATATGAGGGTCAGGACCATTGAGAAGGTGGTTAGGTCACGGGAGGTGGCGGGGGTGGAAGGGGTGTATCCTCTGTATGCTTGGAAGGATATTTGGGAGAGGTTAAGGAGATTGTGGGTTCGACCATGTGTGCAGGAGGTATTTTTCCGGTTTCTTCATGGGATCTTACCGTCGGGAGTGGTTTTACGTAATAGAGGCCTTAGGGTGGATGGAGTGTGTCAAGCTTGTGGGGAGGATGAAAATGCGTTTCACAGTGTATATTTTTGTGAGCGTTTAGATGTCGTGAGGTAATGGTTGGGGCGTGTGATTTGCTTAGTGGGGGGGGGGGTGGATTGTCGGTGTTGAGGGTGCTCAGTTTGGATGTGGGAGGAGTGGGGTTGGAGGTTCAGAGAGCAATGGCATATGTGATAGCAGATTTTATTTTTATTTCATGGGCTATGAGGGATAAAGGGGTTAGGGAATAATGGATGGCACTGGCCGCAGGCTTTTATAGAACGAAGTGCCGAAATAGGGGCCTATATGGGGGGAGGTGGGTGAGGGATTTTCCTGTGGATTATAGGAATTTCAACATGAGGGTCTTGTTGTCTTTGTGAGTGTCAGGGGTATTCGACGGGCTGGTCTCCCGGGGGGGGGTATTGTGAGACAATGACTGTGACTGTTGGGGCTCGTGTGATTGTGCGTGAGGGATCGAGGTAGGTTAGCTTAGGGGATTGGGGGGTATCACTGTTTAGTTGTATGTGCTTGTATGCATGTAGTGTGAGGAAGGGCACATATTTTGTCCTGTTTGGTATTTGATGTGTGGTTTTGTATTTATGGCACGCTTGTGTCGTTTTGAGACATGGCTGCGTTGGTCTCGAGACCCGTTGGGGTTCTCATAATGTATATAGTGTGATAGGGGTGTGTGCTCTGTGGTGTAGGTTGTGTAGGGTGCATTGTATCTCTGCTCACAGGTTAGTCTTCAGCATTGGCGAGCAGGTGTGGCATCTGCATGATGTGTCCCGCCGATGAATTATGTGTTTATCGTGATGTTGCTGTATTTCTGACAGTAGACACTGATTTAACGTATTGTAATGTACGATGTAATTTATACATGGTTCGTATGAGTTGTGGTTGTGTGTTTTATAGTCATTGCTCTTCTCATTTTGTAATGTATTGTGGGCATCCCTGGAGGATGTGGGTGGTATGTTGGGCATGTGGCATCAACAGTTAGGATTATTTCGTAGGGAGTGTTTGAGGTGTGTTGGTATAACAGAGGTGTGGTCCGTAAGGGGGTTTTGTTTTAGTAGTGTGTGGTTGTGTCGAGTTATTACATTTATACTGTTTGCACGATGTATATCTTGTACCCAGTATTTGGGACGATTGCTTAGACTTAATTTTACACTTTATTGTATATTTTCTCTTGTATTTAAGAGTTATGTATATGTTATAATTGTGTTTTCAATAAAATAAAAAAAAAATATCAATGGGTTCGGTGGTTACTTTATGGTGAAGGTCAGGAAATCTTTTTCTAAGTTTTGCAATGTTCCAACTCAATATGGTAAGTTTATACGAGTTTTGATTCATTATAGAAGTCCTGGAATCTGGCTTAGTTTCTCAGCATAATGAAAAAAATGTTCATATAAATAGCAGACCTCATCAATTTCAGCAGTTTTACCCTGGTCCATGAGTTTTTTAAGTGCACTACCAGTTGTGAGGCCTCATGGGAGTCTTTGTTTACACAGAGCACGACGCTGTTCATGTGTGAATGGCACTACCACTCACATTCCCTCCTCCACTAGCATTACACGCATCACTATAAATGTCATCACCAACACCACTACCAACATTGTATTCATTACATTTATCAGCAGTGCTATATTCAACATTAATGTCAATGTGGTTAACCTCATCACACTCGGCATCACCACTTATATGACACTCATAACTATTACTAACATCAGAAACAACACTGCCCTCAGCATGATGCTCACTACAGTTATCAACACAGCTGTTGGGTTCGTCATTACCGTTATTAAGGACACCACCACCACCTTGTTCATCAGCCTTACACTCGCTTTCAGAATTTGTGACAATCTTGCTATTGGTACACTCTATACATCTTTCCTTGCGCTGCTCAAGTTGTTGTTTAAGGAAAAATTGCTGTCTCTCCAGTAACCCTATGTGCGACTTCAGGTTGTATACCACAGGAGCAAGACTAGGAACATCTAGAGAAGTGAAGCCCCGGTCAGCTGAGCTCGGTGGCTAACTGTCAGCTGACTCAGCTAGACTGGTATTGACAGCAGACGTGGAGCTCTGTTGATGTGCTCCCCAGGTGAAGTGCTCAACCCCATTGTCTGAGGGCAGGCATGAGCCAGTATTCAGACTCGAGGTATCTGGTAGGCCTGGGGGGTCATAATGGGAGGTGCAAGGTGAGGTGCGGTTGGCTGCGATGTGGGCAGCCCTCACACTGCAGTCAGCATGAGCTGCTGTGACTCCTGAAGTCTTACAATTGATACATTGTAATAATATAGGTAAAATTACCAACAATATGTTAAGTAAAAGGACACAAATGCAACTAATGTGACATTTTATTGTAGCAACGTTTCGTTCCAATGGAAATAAGTCACTCTGACTTTTTTGGGTTATCCTAGGTTCTCTACACATATGCTGCTATGTATGATAATGTATGTAAATGTATTTGTGTATACCTGAATAAACTTACTTACTCTCCAGGAGCGGCTTGACAAAGCTCCTGGAGAGCGAAACGTTGCCACAATAAAATGTCACATTAGTTGCATTTGTGTCCTTTTACTTAACAAATTGATACATTGTTTAGCAACAGTCTGTTGCTGTTTGATCATATCATAACACCGTTCAGAACGATGAGCATTGGCACACACTGCACACCAGTGTGACTTAGCTGGGCATTTCCTGGCAATGTGGCCCCAACGCAGATTCATTCACGTTTTCTTTGGTGCTGGACCAAAGAAAACGTAATGTTTTCCCTCCACCCGGAACCACACCTCTATAGCACATAAACATAGCATGTTTATATGCTATGTAATGTGTTTCTTATATAATTTTGAAGAAAATATCATAGATGGATTAATGAAAATGTCTATATTAATGTAAAATAAGACATTTAATGTGCCCAAGAGTGATTATTATTACGTATGTTGTTAAGACTACCGGGACATATTGTGGATTTTAATGTGTACCTGCATGTCAACAAGAGTCTTCAATAAAGGTGAAAGTGATGTTAAAAGTTCATTTATCAATTTCATTAGTCCTTTATATTTATTTCTCATTGTTTTCTGTATGAAAACTTTAGTTATTCTCTTTAAAATGTATTTTTTGTTAATATTTTTGGTGGCGTTTGATAAAAAGGAAACGGATTTTTAACCTTCACCGAACTATTAGGTTTGGTCGGGCCCCTGGGGTCCAGGCCTGTCCCTTGAGAAGCAGCAGCCAGGGGGTCTTAGGTGCCTGTCAGGCCTGTGAAGACAGCCAGGTGGTAACCCCTGATGTATGCTGGGAGGCAGTTGAACAATCTTGGGCCCCTGACACATATTGTGTTGTCCCTCAACGTGCTAGTGGCACCCCTGCTCTTCATTGGGGGGATGTTACATCGCCTGCCGAGTCTTTTCCTTTCGTAGGGAGTGATTCTCGTGTGCAAGTTTGGTACTAATCCCTCGAGAATTTTCCATGTGTATATAATAATGTATCTCTCCCGCCTGCGTTCTAGAGAGTACAGGTTTAGGAACTTCAAGCGTTCCCAGTAGTTGAGGTGGTTTATCGCAGTTATGCGTGCCGTGAAGGTTCTCTGCACATTTTCAAGGTCAGCAATTTCACCCGCCTTGAAAGGTGCAGTTAGTGTGCAGCAATATTCCAGCCTAGATAGAACAAGCGATCTGTAAAGTGTCAACATGGGCTTGGCATCCCTGGTTTTGAAGGTTCTCATTATCCATCCTGTCATTTTCCTGGCAGATGCAATTGCTACGGTGTTATGGTCCTTGAAGGTGAGATCCTCTGACATGATCACTCCTAGGTCTTTGACATTAGTTTTTCGCTCTATTGTGTGGTTGGAATTAGTTTTGTACTCCGATTAGATTTCAATTTCTTCACGTTTTCCGTATGTGAGTAATTGAAAAAATTTCTCATAATCGAACTTCATATTGTTTTCTGCAGCCCATTTAAAAATTTGGTTTATGTCTGCTTGGCGTCTTGCAGTGTCTTCAACGGTGGACACTGTCATACAGATTCAGGTGTCATCTGCAAAGGAAGACACGGCACCGTGGCTTATATCCCTGTCTATGTTCGATATGAGGATGAGGAACAGGATGGGAGAGAGTACTGTGCCTTGTGGAACAGAGCTTTTCACAGTAGCTGCCTCAGACTTTACTCTGTTGACTACTACTCGTTGTGTTCTACTTGTTAGGAAATTATAGATCCATCTACCAACTTTTCCTGTTATTCCTTTATCACGCATTTTGTGTGCTATTACACCATGGTCACACTTGTCAAAGGCTTTTGCAAAGTCTGTGTATATAACATCTGCATTCTGTTTGTCTTCTAGAGCATCCAGGACCTTGTCGTAGTGGTCCAGTAGTTGGGACAGACAGGAACAACCTGCTCTAAACCCAGGCTGCCCTGGGTTGTGCAATTGATGGGTATCAAGATGAGTGGCGGTCTTGCGTCTTAGAACCCTTTCAAAGATTTTTATGATATGGGACGTTAGCGCTATTGGTCTGTAGTTCTTTGCTATTGCTTTACTGCCCCCTTTGTGGAGTGGGGCTATGTCTGTTGTTTTTAGTAACTGCGGGACGACCCCAGTGTCCATGCTCCCTCTCCATAGGATGTTAAAAGCACGTTATAGGGGCTTCTTGCAGTTCTTGATGAACACAGAGTTCCACGAGTCTGGGCCTGGAGCGGAGTGCATGGGCATGCCATTTATTGCCTTTTCGAAGTCATTTGGCGTCGGGGTGATGTCAGATGGGCATACGTCTGTCAAGCTCTGTGGCACTCTCATAAAAAATAATTTAGGTCTTCGATTTTCAGTCTGGTATATATATATATATATATATATATATATATATATATATATATATATATATATATATATATATATATATATATATATATATATATATATACAGTAATATATATATATATATATATATATATATATATATATATATATATATATATATGTATTGTGTGGTTCAATGGTCTAAGGCGTTATGTGTTTTCGCTCACCATGAGGCGGGCCAAAGCATCATAGGTTCGAACCCTGGCTAGTGCAGTGTAGCTATTGATATATATATATATGTATATATTAATGCAATTATGAATAATTGTTTTTTTAGCAAATAACTAACTGCACTGGCCGAGACTCGAACCCTCGATACTTTAACACGCCACCCTCGTAGCCTGTGAATATATGAGACTCCCTAAACCACTTAACCATCAATGTCACATATATCAGGTGTCCAGTAGCACTAGACACGCCTGATGCGGACACATACATGGCTGTAGTATAATGATAGAAAATGAACCACAAGAAATACCCTCCACGGAACTCTAACAAGACATTTATCTTGGTTTAAGTATCGTTGGTTATGGGAAGTACATTATGTCTCAACAAGGTGAGATACCTGCCGGTGTCTCGGAAGGTGAGACTCCTTCAGTCCCACTTTCCTTTTGACAAGTAATTATCCATTACAGAACGAATTTTATCGTCAAATACATTTTCAGACTCTAGTCATCTAAACTGAGTTATAATCTCGTGAATTTGGTGTGATGCTAATTTCTTTATGTTCTTATTACTTCAAAGGGGAAGATATGACTTGTGGGGGGGGGGTGCAGCCGCACGATCATTACTCATCTCATATCTCTTTCCAATGTACAGCAGTTTTCCTTACAATAGGTACATTTATCTTTCTATGTATCTGATTTCTCTCTACCCACAGAGACAGATTTAGATTCAACAACAGGTGAGTAAGGCTAGCACTTGTCAGCTGATTTGGGTTGCCAACTCCTAGGATATTTTTTTCTTTGCCTTGTTCCTTTGTGTTGTGGTACTTAAAGGTTTGTGAGATATCTCATATTTTTTTATTATTAACACATCGGCCGTTTCCCACCAAGGCAGGGTGGCCCGAGAAAGAAAAACTTTCATCATCATTCACTCCATCACTGTCTTGCCAGAGGCTTGCTTACACTACAGTTATATAACTGCAACATTAACACCCCTCCTTCAGAGTGCCGGCACTGTACTTCCCATCTCCAGGACTCAAGTCCGGCCTGTCGGTTTCCCTGAATCCCTTCATAAATGTTACTTTGCTCACACTCCAACAGCACGTCAAGTATTAAAAACCATTTGTCTCCATTCACTCCTATCAAATACGCTCATGCATGCTTGCTGGAAGTCCAAGCCTCTCGCACACAAAACCTCCTTCACCCCCTCTCTCCAACCTTTCCTAGGCCGACCCCTATCCCGCCTTCCCTCCACTACAGATTTATACACTCTCGGAGTCATTCTACTTTGTTCCATCCTCTCTACATGTCCAAACCACCTCAACAACCCCTCCTCAGCCCTCTGGTAATCCCACACCTAATCCTAATTTCCACACTACGAATTCGCTGCATTATATTCACACCACACATTGACCTCAGACATGATAACTCTATTGCCTCCAGCCTTCTCCTTGTTGCAACATTCACCACTCATACTTCACACCCATATAAGAGTGTTGGTATAACTATACTCTCATATATTCCCCTCTTTGCTTCCAAACACAAAGTTCTTTGTCTCAACAAACTCCTAAGTGCACCACTTACCCTTTTACCCTCATCAATTATTCTTCTCATCCTTTATAGACCCATCTGCTGACATGTCCACTCCTAAATATCTGAATACATACACCTCCTCCATACTCTCTCCCTTCAATCTGATATCCAATCTTTCATCACCTAATCTTTTTGTTATCCTCATCACCTTACTCTTTCCTATATTCACTTTCAATTTCCTTCTTTTACATACCCTACCAAACTCATTCCCTAACCTCTGCAACTTCTCTTCAGAATCTCCCAAAAGCACAGTGTCATCAGCAAAAAGCAGCTATGACAACGCCCACTTTGTGTTAGATTCTTTATCTTTTAACCCCACACCTCTTGCCAACACCCACGCATTCACTTCTCTTACAATCCCATCTATAAATATATTGAACAGCCATGGTGACATCACACATCCTTGTCTAAGGCCTACTTTTACTTGGAAATAATCTCCCTCTCTCCTACATACTCTAACCTGAGCCTCACTATCCACAAAAACCTCTTTACCCTTATCTAAATATTGTTCAGCTATGTTTCACTGTAAACACTTGGTCTACACACCCCCTACCTTTCCTAAAACCTCCTTGTTCATCTGCTATCCTACTCTCCGTCTTGCTCTTAATTCTTTCAATAATAACTCTACCATACACTTTACCAGGTATACACAACAGACTTATTCCTCTTTAATTTTTGCACTCTCTTTTGTCCCCTTTGCCTTTATACAAAGGAACTATGAAAGCTCTCTTCCAATCCCTAGGTACCTTACCCTCTTCCATACATTTATTAAATAATAGCACCAACCTCTCCAAAACTATATCTCCACCTGCTTTTAACATTTCTATATTTTCCCATCAATCCCAGCTGCCTTAGCCCCTTTCATTTTACCCACTGCCCCACGAACATCCCCCACACTCACAACTGGCTCTTCCTCACTCCTGCAAGATGTTATTCCTCCTTGCCCTATACACGAAATCACAGCTTCCCTATCTTCATCAACATTTAACAATTCCTCAAAATATTCAAGCCATCTTCCCGATACCTCTAACTCTCCATTTAATAACTCTCCTCTCCTATTTTTAACTGTCAAATCCATTCGTTCCCTAGGCTTCCTCAACTTATTAATCTCACTCTAAAACTTTTTCTTATTTTCAACAAAATTCGTTGATAACATCTCACCCACTCTCTCATTTACTCTCATTTTACATTGCTTCACCACTCTCCTAACCTATTTTTTTCTATCCCTATAATCTTCCCTCCTTGCATCACTTCTACTTTGTAAAAACCTCTCATATGCTAACTTTTTCTCCCTTACTACTCTCTTTACATCATCATTCCACCAATCGCTCTTCTTCCCTCCTGCACCCACTTTCCTATAAACACAAACTTCTGCTGAACACTCTAATACTACATTCTTAAACCTACCTGATACATCTTCAACCCCATTGCCTATACTTTCACTAGCCCATCTATCCTCCAATAGTTGTTTACATCTTACCCTAACTGCCTCCTCTTTTAGTTTATAAACCTTTATCTCTCTCTTACTTGTTGCTTCTATTTTCCTTGTATCCCATCTACCTTTTACTCTCACTGTAACTACAACTAAATAGTGATCTGATATATCTGTGGCCCCTCTGTAGACATGTACATCTTGAAGTCTACTCAACAGTCCTTTATCTACCAATACATAGTCCAACAAACTACTGTTATTACACCCTACATCATATCTTGTATACTTATTTATCCTCTTTTTCTTAAAATATGTATTGCCTATAACTAAACCCCTTTCTATACAAAGTTCAATTAAAGGGCTCCCATTATCATTTACACCTGGCACCCCAAACTTACCCACCGCATCCTCTCTAAATGTTTCTCCTACTTTAGCATTTAGGTCCCCTACCACAATTACCCTCACTTGGTTCAAAAGTTCCTATACATTCGCTTAACATGTCCCAAAATCTCTCTCTCTCCTCTACGCTCCTCTCTTCTCCAGGTGCATACACGCTTATTATGACCCACTTTTCGCATCCGACCCTTATTTTGATCCACATAATCCTTGAATTTAAACATTTATATTCCCTCTTCTCCTTCCATAACTGGTCCTTCAACATTATTGCTACCCCTTCCTTAGCTCTAACTCTCTCAGATACTCCTGACTTAATCCCATTTATTTCTCCCCACTGAAACTCGCCTAGCCCCTTCAGCTTTGTTTTGCTTAGGGCCAGGACATCCAACTTCTTTTCATTCATAACATCAGCAATCATCTCTTTCTTATCATCCGCACTACATCCACGCACATTCAAACAACCCAGTTTTATAAAAATAAAATATTTTTCTCTTTTTTAGTAAATGTATACAGGAGAAGGGGTTACTAGCCCATTGTTCCCGGCATTTTAGTCGCCTCATACGACATGTATGGCTTATGAAGGAAAGATTCATTTCCACTTCCCCATGGACAATAGAGGAAATGAAGAAGAACAAGAGCTATCTCATAATTATAATTTAATGCTGCAGCTTCCAGAACATCTGATACAGTATGGTCATTCAAATTTCTAGTATGCTGGCAGACATACATTTATAGAAATCTTCATGCAGTATCAGTTGAACGAGGTCTTGAAAAAAGAGTTGCAATTTGAGGCTCTGCACCACCTCTCTAAGGTAATCTTCTCGCCAGCGAATTCGACTCAGGTTTGACTTTGTCTTCCCTACAACGTACGAAATGCACGTTAATAACTCACAGGTAAGACGTTGTAAATCACTAGTATAGTTTCTTTAACAGTATAGTAATTTATATATTTGTCAAAGAGCAAGGCAGCCGTACAAGTTTGAGTTCTACCTGGAGTTTACGTGGAGAGAGTTCCGGGGTCAATGCCCCCGCGGCCCGGTCTGTGACCAGGCCTCATGGTGGATCAGGGCCTGATCAATCAGGCTGTTACTGCTGGCCGCACGCAGTCCAACGTACCTGTCAAACTTGTGTGAAATAATGTTGCCCAGAGTTTGCGTGACCAGTTCATTGCACGTGCCTGGTTTTCAAAGACATCAAAGTGTCTAATTCGCTTTCAAAGAACTTAGGAACCATGGAGGCTGCTTTCTGTACGTTAAATGTGTCCTGATTTGTGTTACAAGGATGATCAGATCTAGTATTCTGTTATCTTTAGTTGGAATTCTTCTTCGTTCAATTTCTTCTGGGCCTCTGTCTGTGCAACCTGCAACTGTATCAGTCGCTCCGTCCTCTGTCTGTGCAACCTGCAACTGTATTAGTCGCTCCGTCCTCTCAAACTGTTTATGAGATACGGGACCAGTAGGCAGTGTAGAAGGAAAATTAACGAATCTGTCTGGACGCGAGCTATTCCTGAGTTTCTAGGTCAGGTTTAGGATTACTATATTCAGGTGTAGCAACTGTCGTACGAGTATGATGGTGCTTCATAGCGTCTGCTACACTGTGATAATATCCCAGTCAGACGAGAAGGTTGAGCGAGAACTGAATTACACTTGGCTCCCATACATCTTCCTCTGCTCTCTCCTCTTCTAAGTCATCAATCAAGGACACTTTGTTTGTGGCAGCTCTCACAATCTGATTTGGAATCAGAAAGCCTCGTGTAAACAGGAAACAATTCATCTTTAATTAATGTTCTGACAATTGCGGCGGTGTAATTCCTGTGATATTCCACACCAAGATATTTGTCTACTTGCCAATAAGTCTTAACTTCGAGAGAGTCACAATATCAATTAATTGCATCGCACTTCCATACATAATAAGAATAATATACAAGAAGATTGTGATTATATTAGGTTATGATCCTAGTAAAACGTTACTTTACAATTTAAAAGATGTTGATTAAGAGCTAGAACTCATTAACAGTATCTCCATTTCCTTGGATCAAGAGAATCGGACAGTTTACACACATCCACCACTTATGTTGTACAAGACTTAACTCTTAACTCCTTAGATCAGGAAATTGCTTAAAATGTCTGACAATAATGTTACTAGTAAGTCACACAAGACAATCTCTTTAAAACTTGGATCAAAATCCCGGACAGGGTCCCTGTTACAAAATGCGGCATCTATCAACTATAGACATGTCCAGAGAATACTGGGTCAACTTATTGACCCCCCTTCTAGTATCTAGCATTATACACACAACCCACACATAGAAGAGAGGAGCTTACGACGACGTTTCGGTCCGACTTGGACAATTTACAAAGTCGGTCCAAGTCGGACCGAAACGTCGTCGTAAGCTCCTCTTTTATATGTGCGGGTTGTGTGTGTATTGTTCCAGTCACGGTATTGTGCCTTTTTTGTTATTTAGTATCTAGCCTGTTTGATAACAAGTTGTCAGAGGATATCCTAGTCCAGTTATCCTGGAAAA
Source organism: Cherax destructor (assembly GCA_009830355.1). NCBI lineage: Eukaryota > Metazoa > Arthropoda > Malacostraca > Decapoda > Parastacidae > Cherax > Cherax destructor. The sequence continues at coordinate 12,181 of WNWK01021095.1, read as the reverse complement.
TTAAGTGGCTTCTCAGTAATAATTTAGGATCACTACTGGCTGAAAATAAACCAACTAAATAAAAATTGAGATCTTTAATTACAAAAGTGTCTAGGTGGTAATCTTCAATTAATGTAAATAGAAGAATAAAGGAGCTTTCCTACTCATCTCTTGTAGTAAATCTTATTATTCTTGCATATACTCATTCTGTACTTAACAAACAGTATTGTAGGCATTTCAGACAAATTGTATACATGATTAATCTTAATATGTTCCATCAGGTACGTTGCTGTGAGGTTCACTCATTAATATAAGAGTAATATAAGTAAGCAAGTATGTGTGTATGAAGAGAGACTCCGCGCACACTCTAGGTGCCGGTGTTGGGATCCATGGCTTGGTTGATCAAAATGTAAAGGCTTTAGGAAAAAATGCTGAAATATATCCTTGAGGCTGTTTGAATATTCTGTCTGTCTGTTTCTCTGTCTCTCTCTCTACCCCGTCCCCACCCACCTTGAAGGTAAGCATCTAAGAAGACGTACAACTTCCCACTTCCAAAGACTTAGGGTTAACAGTTCCTTATTTGGTAATGAGCTGCTGCCAATGCGACATCTAGTGAGGGTGAATGTGGTAATTTAATTCTCCGCAGCAGGGAGCAGCGGCTTCAGGCAGCATTATTAACACAGCACGGCTTTAATCCTTTAATACTCCTGAATCAAACAGTGTTGCTGATTTTCGTTAGTCGTCTTTCATTCTCTTTCCTAGGATGCGATCCAATACTGTTAACCAACACCCAGGGCTCGGGTGAGATGCTGGGAATGTTCCCATGTACACGCTGCCCCTCTTCACCTACCAGTGAGTGGGTGAAGAGGGGCAGCATCTTCCTGCACTGCAGGAGGCGTGTTGATCCATACTTCAGTGATGCTACTCGGGCTTAGCGCTTAATAATGATTACAATAAAAGCAGTTGCTTTCCTATATCTTTTCTAAACCTAAATTTTTCCAACTTGAACCCATTGCTGGAAGTTCTATATTGGTCAGATATTTTTAACACGTTATTTATATCCTCGGATCGCCTACGCCTTAACAGAGAGTGCAGATATACTGTTGTTATTTTCTCTTCGTACGAAAGATTTCTGGTACATGGGAGCAATTTTGTCATTCTTCTCGATAAATCGGCGAGTTTGGCCTATAATCAAGGGTCTTTTCTGCTGAATAAGGAGGAGGAGGAGGAGGAGGAGGTGTTGATTCACCAGGAATTCGATGGCGACCCGGCTTCGGCTCCCTGGCGTGGGAGTGTCAGAGACCTATGTCTCCCATGGGAGGGGATACCCCTCATCGGCGGGACCAACTGGACCCAGGCCTAGCCACATTCCCCACCAGCACGAGGCATGGAGGTAGATAGATGCTAGGCCTCTCTGGTCTGCCACCTTCCCTAACGGGAAGGACAGGCTTGCGAGCTGCAGATGGTAGCAAGCTCCAGCCTTGGCACCTACCCTGCCCTAGAAGGGCTGGGCATGGTGATCGACCTGCTGAATAAGCTGAATAAAAACTTGTTTATGCAATAAATCAGTTAAAATCAGTCTGAGCGAAAAAATTATGTTAGTTTTAATTAATATTAAATAAATTTAAACTGAGCTATGAGAATTTTATCAGAATTAAGTTAAAATAATTTACGTTAGGTTAGATTAGGTTAAATGAGGTTTCTAGATTAGATTTGGTACAAAACTAATTACTGATTGATAGATATAAAATATTATATCTAATAATCCGTAAAAGAAAATTTTGCAGAAAGTTCAAATCGACTTATTTGGCATAAAATAAATACGACCGACAGACACCGCTTGCTGAACTTCCGGGATTAAAATTCGAACATCTTATCTTACCTATTTGGTGCTAGTTGAAGACAGGCGGGAGATGTTGATACTTGTCAATCTTCTCGTCTCGCCTGAAGATTCAACTAGTGTTGGGTTGGTTGGAAAGAGAACACTACACCAGGAGAGTGACCCACTACACCAGGAGAGTGACCCACTACACCAGGAGAGTGACCCACTACACCAGGAGAGTGACCGACTACACTAGGAGAGTGACCCACTACACCAGGAGAGTGACCCACTACACTCGACTCAGTGAGACACCAGTGTCAGGCTGTGCTGGTGGTGACCTGTCTTCTTGTGACAAGCAGGGGATTAACGTCATGAGGTGTGTGTGTGGGCGTGGTTGTTACGCTAACAGCTGGGACTTGGCAAATGTCAGTGCTCACACATAATCAGATTTTAGAGTAACTGCAAAGAATCCATTAAAATTACATATATTGTGAGTAGCAGATAAAACACTACCAAGAAAGTAGTTATAGACACAATTGTGCTTTGATAAGTGAATAATGAACATTTCTGAGAGAACTTGTGAAGGATAAATTAGGAGGACGAAGTATTAATAAACGCAACGAAAATTTATTTCCGTAATACTTTGGGAAGAAGCGTCTATATTTTAGTTTATTATTTTAAAATTTAGCAATACTGTCCACATCAGCAGTGTGCTTCCACTCTACTCTACCTATACAAATGCAAACAATGTTTCCATCTCACAGGCTGGGTCACATATGACGTCAACAGTTAAGGCAGCTTAAGTGATTCTGCTCGTGAGCAAACTAGGTTCCTGCCAGCCTCTGACGTCACACCGAGTGTAGGCTTCATGTTGATTGTGGAGTAATAATTTAATAAAGGTACTCAACTCTAATATATCGTAATATGTAGTGTAAAAATTGTCTAGGTGAAAGGATCAGCAACAGCCATCATTAGTACTTATTATAATTATTAATAATAATATTATTATTATTATTATTATTAATACGTTATTATTATTGTGAGATAATTTTCACCCTTTGCATCTACGAACATACGAACATAGTTAAACTGGGGTGTAATGAATAAATAACAATGTAATGTTAGTAAACAATCATTAATATTATTAATAATAAGGTAGTAGGTTGGTAGACAGCAATCACCCAGGGAGGTACTACCGTCCTGCCAGGTGACTGTGAAACAGAAACCTGAAACTGTTTTACATGATGGTAGGATTGCTGGTGTCTTTTTCTGTCTCCATAAACACGCTGGATAACAGGTATCTAGCTACTTACACTTTAGGTCACACTACACTGGCATACACATGCATATATATACATACACACATCTAGGTTTTTCTTCTTTTCTTAATAGCTCTTGTTCTTTTTATTTTCTCTATTGTCCATGGGGAAGTGGAAAGAATCTTTCCTCCGTGAGCCATGCGTGTCGTATGAGGCGGCTAAGATGCCGGAGCAATGGGCTAGTAACCCATTCTCCTGTACAAATCTACTAAAAACGAGAAGAAGAAAACTTTATAAAATTGGTTGTCTGAATGTGCGTGGATGTAGTGCGGATGATAAGAAAGAGATGATTGCCGATGTTATGAATGAAAAGAAGTTGGATGTCCTGGCCCTAAGCGAAACAAAGCTGAAGGGGTAGGCGAGTTTCAGTGGGGAGAAATAAGTGGATTAAGTCAGGAGTATCTGAGAGAGTTAGAGCTAAGGAAGGGGTAGCAATAATGTTGAATGATCAGTTATGGAAGGAAAAGAGGGAATATAAATGTGTAAATTCAAGGATTATGTGGATTAAAATAAGGGTCGGATGCGAAAAGTGGGTCATAATAAGCGTGTATGCACCTGGAGAAGAGAGAGTGTAGAGGAGAGAGAGAGATTTTGGGAGATGTTAAGCGAATGTATAGGAACTTTTGAACCAAATGAGAGAGTAATTGTGGTAGGGGACCTAAATGCTAAAGTGGAGAAACATGCAGAGAGGGTGTAGTAGGTAAGTTTGGGGTGCCAGGTGTAAATGATAATGGGAGCCCTTTGATTGAACTTTGTATAGAAAGGGTTTAGTTATAGGTAATACATATTTTAAGAAAAGAGGATATATAAGTATACAAGATATGATGAGGGCGTAATGACAGTAGTTTGTTGGACTATGTATTGGTAGATAAAAGACTGTTGAGTAGACTTCAGGATGTACATGTTTATAGAGGGCTACAGATATATCAGATCACTTTTTAGTTATAGCTACAGTGGGAGTAAAAGGTAGATGGGATACAAGGAAAATAGAATCAGTAAGTAAAAGAGAGGTGAAGGTTTATAAACTAAAAGAGGAGGCAGTTAGGGTAAGATATAAACAACTATTGGAGGATAGATGGGCTAGTGAGAGTGTAGGCAATGGGGTCGAAAATGTATGGGGTAGATTTAAAAATGTAGTGTTAGAGTGTTCAGCAGAAGTTTGTGGTTACAGGCGAGTGGGTGCGGAGGAAGAGGAGCGATTGGTGGAATGATGATGTAAAGAGAGTAGTAAGGAGAAAAGTTAGCATATGAGAGGTTTTTACAAAGTAGAAGTGATGCAAGGAGGGAAGAGTATATGGAGAGAAAAGAGAGGTTAAAAGAGTGGTGAAGCAATGTAAAAGAGAGCAGATGAGAGAGTGGGTGAGATGTTATCAGCAAATTTTGTTGAAAATAAGAAAAAGTTTTGGAATGAGATTAATAAGTTGAGGAAGCCTAGAGAACAAATGGATTTGACAGTTAAAAATAGGAGAGGAGAGTTATTAAATGGAGAGTTAGAGGTATCGGGAAGATGGAGAGAATATTTTGAGGATTTGTTAAATGTTGATGAAGACAGGAAGCTGTGATTTCGTGTGTAGGGCAAGGAGGAATAACATCTTGTAGGAGTGTGGAAGAGCCAGTTGGGTGTAGGGGAAGTTCGTGAGGCAGTGGGTAGAATGAAAGGGTAAGGCAGCTGGGATTGATGGGATAAAGATAGAAATGTTAAAAGCAGGTGGGGATATAATTTTGGAGTGGTTGGTGCTATTATTTAATAAATGTATGGAAGAGGGTAAGGTACCTAGGATTGGCAGAGAGCGTGTATTGTTCCTTGTATAAAGGCAAAGGGACAAAAGAGAGTGCAAAAATTATAGGGAATAAGTCTGTTGAGTGTACCTGGTAAAGTGTATGGTAGAGTTATTATTGAAAGAATTAAGAGTAAAACAGAAAGCAGGATAGCAGATGAACAAGGGGCTTTAGGAAAGGTAGGGGTGTGTAGACCAAGTGTTTACAGTGAAACATATAGGTGAACAGTATTTGGATAAGGGTAAAGATGTTTTTGTGGCATTTATGGATTTGGAAAAGGCGTATGATAGGGTAGATAGGGGGCAATGTGGCAGATGTTGCAGGTGTATGGAATAGAGGAAGGTTACTGAAAGCAGTGAAGAGTTTTTATGAGGATAGTGAGGCTCAGGTTAGAGTGTGTAGGAGGAAGGGACTATTTCCAGTAAAAGTGGGCCTTAGACAAGGATGTGGATGTCACCGTGGTTGTTCAATATATTTATAGATGGGGTTGTAAGAGAAGTGAATGCGAGGGTCTTGGCAAGAGGTGTTGGGCTAAAAGATAAAGAAGCAAATACAAAGTGGAGTTGTCACAGTTGCTTTTTGCTGATGACACTGTGCTTTTGGGAGATTCTGAAGAGAAGCTGCAGAGGTTGGTGGATGAATTTGGTAGGGGTGTAAAAGAAGAAAATTGAAAGTGAATATAGGAAAGAGTAAGGTGATGAGGATAACAAAAGAATAGGTGACGAAAGATTGGATATCAGATTGGAGGAGAGAGTATGGAGGAGGTGAATGTATTCAGATATTTGGGAGTGGACATGTCGGCGGATGGGTCTATGAAGGATGAGGTGAATCATAGAATTGATGAGGGAAAAGGGTGAGTGGAGCACTTGGAGTCTGTGGAGACAAAGAACCTTGTCCATGGAAGTAAAGAGGGGAATGTATGAGAGTATAGTTATACCAACGCTCTTATATGGGTGTGAAGCATGGGTGATTAATGTTGCAACGAGGAGAAGGCTGGAGGCAGTGGAGATGTCATGTCTGAGGTCAATGTGTGGTGTGATTATAATGCAGAGAATTCGAGTTTGGAAATTAGAGGAGGTGCGGATTACAAAACGATTGTCCAGAGAGCTGAGGAGGGGTTGTTGAGGTGGTTTGGACATGTAGAGAATGGAACGAGACAGAGTGACTTCGAGAGTGTATAAATCCTGTAGTGGAGGAAGGCGGGTAGGGGTCGGCCTAGGAAAGGTTGGAGGGAGGGGTAAAGGAAGTTTGTGTCGAGGGCTTGGACTTCCAGCAAGCATGTGGAGCGTATTTGATAGGAGTGAATGGAGGCATATGGTTTTTAATACTTGACGTGCTGTTGGAGTGTGAGCAAAGTAACATTTATGAAGGATTCAGGAAACCGGCAGGCCGGACTTGAGTTCTGGAGATGGGAAGTACAGTGCCGGCACTCTGAAGGAGGGTGTTAATGTTGCAGTTTTATAACTGTAGTGTAAGCACCCTTCTGGCAAGACAGTGATGGAGTGAATGATGATGAAAATTTTTCTTTTTGGCCACCCTGCCTTGGTGGGAATCGGCCGATGTGTTAATAAAAAAAAATAATAATGGTAAAAGGAGTTAATTAATTAAATGATTTAATATATAAAGAGTCACTCTTGCTCTTGCTCGTTTTGTTGACATTGTTCCTGTGTGTTTTCTCTAGATCTTGTATTTAGCCTTAAATATTGGATTGTCTTATTATTTTATGTTTCAAATTTCAATGTTCAATGTTCTCATCGTTTTATAGTAAATAATATTAGTATTAAAACTTATACATTGTTTTAACCCATTCTTAAGAATTTTAGAATATATTTGTTATACTGCTCTGGGAAGTTTTAAATACAGGAGAGACTGAGGCGCTGGCAATCACAGCCTAATATGTATAGCATCTAGAGGGAACCTGTGTTATGGAGACAAGATTTTCTTTGAAGAATAGTATTAAATAAGTCTCCGGGAACCATCCATAAGCCAGCAAATTGCCTCCATCTCTTAAAATTTGCTTATTATATTTACAGTTGCGGGAAAGTTTTTCTACTCTCTCTGTTGGGCAGAGGTGACATCTGGCAACTCAGGCGTCGTAGTAAACAGAGAAGTAGACTACTTGTAACAACGATGTTGATTGGTTGACAAAATTAATTGCCAGCACTTTATGTATATCTATATACGTAAAAGTAGATTCATGAATGCAGATATAAATTAATTTCTGATTGCATATTATATAAAATAATATAAAGCCTTAAAAATTATTTTAAAAGTTATCGAATATATGGCAAGAGAAGTGTTGCGATGACAGGTCCGGAATTGTAATACGTCAGTCATATCTGGTCACGTAAAACATAATTTTGATGGACGAGTTGGGTGAATGTGTCATGCTTGGTCTACATGTTGTCTTACAGAATATTGGTAATTTGACAAATATTTTTTTTATATATAAATAATACTACACTTACCAAGGTGTGACAAGAGAGAAAGAGAACCCAACAAAATTAATCTTGTATTTATTACAAGTATATCTGACACAGGAAAATACAATACAATACTGGCGCTCCCTATGTGTTAGCGACCATACAGTAACGACCTTCATATTTCTTGAGGAACAAAATGTTGAGGAACGAGAGGCAGGTGGAGGGTTCGAGACACCACACTTGAGAAGATGGAACGTTGATGGGCTGAGAGAATTCTTTAATGAAGTGCAGTGTGAAAGAGAGCTAGAAGGAAATTCTTGGAATGAGATGATGGAATACTAGCCTGGAAGTGAATACTAGCCTGGAAGTGAATACTAGCATGGAAGTGAATATTAGTCTGAAAGTGAATACTAGCCTGAAAGTAAATACTAGCCTGAAAGTGAATATTAGTCTGGAAGTGAATACTAACCTGGAAGTGAATATTAGCCTGGAGGTGAATACTAGCCTGGAAGTGAATACTAGCCTGAAAGTGAATACTAGCCTGAAAGTGAATATTAGTCTGGAAGTGAATACTAACCTGGAAGTGAATATTAGCCTGGAGGTGAATACTAGCCTGAAAGTGAATACTAGCCTGAAAGTGAATACTAGCCTGAAAGTGAATATTAGTCTGGAAGTGAATACTATCCTGGAAGTGAATATTAGCCTAGAGGTGAATACTAGCCTTGAAGTGAATACTAGCCTGGAAGTGAATACTAGCCTGGAAGTGAATATTAGCCTGGAGGTGAATAATAGCCTGAAAGTGAATACTAGCCTGGAAGTGAATACTAGCCTGGAAGTGAATACTAGCCTGGAAGTGAATATTAGCCTGGAGGTGAATACTAGCATGGAAGTGAATACTAACCTGGAAGTGAATACTAGCCTGGAAGTGAATACTAGCCTGAAAGTGAATATTACCCTGGAAGTGAATACTAGCCTGGAAGTGAATATTAGCCTGGAGGTGAATACAAGCCTGGAAGTGAATACTAGCCTTTAAGTGAATACTAGCCTGGAAGTGAATACTAGCCTGGAAGTGAATACTAGCCTGGAGGTGAATACTAGCCTGGAAGTGAATACTAGCCTGGAAGTGAATACTAGCCTGGAGGTGAATACTAGCCAGGAAGTGAATACTAGCCTGGAGGTGAATACTAAGCTGGAAGTGAATACTAGCCTGGAAGTGAATATTACCCTGGAAGTGAATACAAGCCTGGAAGTGAATACTAGCCTTTAAGTGAATACTAGCCTGGAAGTGAATACTAGCCTGGAAGTGAATACTAGCCTGGAGGTGAATACTAGCCTGGAAGTGAATACTAGCCTGGAAGTGAATACTAGCCTGGAAGTGAATACTAGCCTGGAGGTGAATACTAGCCAGGAATTGAATACTAGCCTGGAGGTGAATACTAAGCTGGAAGTGAATACTAGCCTGAAAGTGAATATTAGTCAGGAAGTGAATACTAGCCTGGAAGTGAATACTATCCTGGCGGTGAATACTAGCCAGGAAGTGAATACTAGCCTGGAGGTGAATACTAGTCTGGAAGTGAATACTAGCCTGGAAGTGACTACTAGCCTGAAGGTGAATACTAGCCTGGAAGTGAATACTAGCCAGGAAGTGAATACTAGCCTGAAGGTGAATACTATCCTGGAAGTGAATACTAGCCTGGAAGTGAATACTAGCCTGGAATGAATACTACCCTGGAAGTGAATACTAGCCTGGAAGTGAATACTAGCCTGCAGGTGAATACTAGCCTGGAAGTGAATACTAGCCTGGAAGTGAATACTAGCCTGGAAGTGAATACTAGCCTGGAAGTGAATACTACTCTGGAAGTGAATACTAGCCTGGAAGTGAATACTAGCCTGTAAGTGAATACTACCCTGGAAGTGAATACTAGCCTGGAAGAGAATACTAGCCTGGAAGTGAAAACTAGCCTGGAAGAGAATACTAGACTGGAAGAGAATACTAGCCTGGAAGTGAATACTAGCCTGGAAGAGAATACTAGCCTGGAAGTGAATACTAGCCTGGAATGAATACTACCCTGGAAGTGAATACTAGCCTGGAAGTGAATACTAGCCTGGAGGTGAATACTAGCCTGGAAGTGAATACTAGCCTGGAAGTGAATACTAGCCTGGAAGTGAATACTAGCCTGGAAGTGAATACTAACCTGGAAGTGAATACTAGCCTGGAAGTGAATACTAGCCTGTAAGTGAATACTACCCTGGAAGTGAATACTAGCGTGGAAGAGAATACTAGCCTGGAAGTGAAAACTAGCCTGGAAGAGAATACTAGTCTGGAAGAGAATACTAGCTTGGAAGTGAATACTTGCCTGGAAGAGAATACTAGCCTGGAAGTGAATACTTCCAGGCTAGTATTCTCCAGTAGACCAGCTCCTCCCATTGGGAGGAGCTGGTCTACTATAAGGGTCTTTGAATGTATAAGAGAAAATTTTAGAAAGGACTTAATTTTAAATGAGTTCCTGCTAATTGACCAATTATACCTATTCGTCACGATAATATATATATATATATATATATATATATATATATATATATATATATATATATATATATATATATATATATATATATATATAATCCTTGCACAATCTTCTTCAATTTGCTTGTGTCGTGACCAGCTCACTGTCACATTACAATATTTGAGGCCAGTTCTATGATTCAGCAATCCAGAATTAGTTCCATGTGAAACTAGATGCTGGATTCTCAGGCAAGCACCCTGGAGGAAGAACGGCACCCCTCCAAGAGAAGAAATCTGTACTCCTACAGAAACTGTTCAGAACTGGAGGAGTCTGCAAGGATGTCCAACCGCACTGCTGCTTCAATGAACCTGGGGTCTTGAGCTCCTACCGCGTCTCTCAAGCGTTCGGGGACAATCTTCTTGAGTAATCCACTGGAAGCCAAACACGATGACAGAAATGCAGGTAAAGCTACCTGCGTTGCTTTGCGCACCCCTATACCTCCCAGTCGCACTATGAGGGTTGCCTGATCCTATTGCTGATCTCAAGTGACATATTCAGTTTTTTGTTAAAGGTTGATCTCAAGAATGTGTCATATTCGTTGAGTGTTGGGTGGTCAAAAGAGGTGAGCACCTCAGGAAGTGAGTCTTGGCAGAATAAGACACCTTGTGAGGAGATACAGGGCATCATGGGCATCAAGATCTCTTATTCTCTCCTCCATTCTCTTCAGGTCATTAAGTTTGTCCTTGAGGACCGTGTCGATGGCCTGGTGACCCAACGGTGCTCCCAAGAGGGTGCTGTTGGATGGAGTGGTAGTAGAGACTTCACGGAGGATTGTTCGCACAGCAATGATTTTCTGGTTCACTGTGATGATTTCACACTTGGAGGGATTGAGAATGAGTCCCAAGACTTCTCTTTGTGTCTTCACCAGTCGTAGATCCTCTAGAAGGGACTCTTCAGTACTTGCCAGAGTGGCATCATCCAGGTATACATATTTACAAATTGAAAGATATATGTTCTTATTAAAAAATGGCTATGTGGCTTGGAGATTAGAAGGTGGTGTGAGGTTTTTAAGTGTATTATCCAGATGACAGACGAGGGAGATATAATAGCCCAGCCGCATGCTTTTTCTAGCCGCTTAGAACAGGTCATGTGACACGAGAAAATACTTTTCTCATTGGATACTACATATATATGTCTGGATTGCTATTATTCTGTATAACTGTGATCTGGAGTGATAATGAAGCAGTTCTCCAGTGGTTACGAAAAAATAAGAGTAAGTTGGTCTATGTTCAAAATAGAGTAGCAGAAGTAAGAGAGATGCAGAGAGATTATCTCTTTTTCCACACATTTGGAGAGGATGGAACCAAATAGAATGACTTGGATGGCATTTAAATCGGTAGTGGAAGCAAGGTGGGGAAGCGTCGTCCTAGGAAAGGATGGAGGGGGCGGTAAAAGAAGTTTTTCTGTGTGAGGAGCTTGGACTTCTAGCAAGCGTGTGTGAGCGTATTGGGAGCGAGTGGAGACAAATAGTTTTTGACTTAACGTGCTGTTGAAGTATGAGCAAGGTAACATTTATGAAGGGATTCAGGGAAATAGGTTAGCCGGACTTGAGTCCTGGAGGTGGGAAGTACAGTGTCTCCGTACTGAAGGAGGGGTATAGATATATTGCAGTTTTTAACGGTAGAGTAGGCACACCTCTGGCAAGACAGTTATGGAGTGAATGATGGTGAAAGTCTTTCTTCTTTTTCAGGTCACCCCGCCTCGGTGGGAAACGGCTGAAGTGTTAAAAAAAAAAAATTGACGAAACCAAACTTAGAAACCTCATTTTATTTAATGTAAACTAATGAAATTCTTTTTATCCAAACTCTACTAAAAATACCATAAATCAGTTAAAGTTATTTAAGATTATTTAAAATAAATTATATTTTTTTCGTAATTTTTAGATTGATTTTCACATATACATTTGGCATAAACGAATATTTATGCTGTGAATAAGTCGGTTTGGCTTATTCACCACAATAAGAAAGATAGTACTGTACTAGTAGTATTGATAGTGCTGTATTAGTTTGTTGCATTCCGTAGCTAAATCACATTCCATTCACAAGGTTAGCAGCAGCAGCAGCAGTCACCTGAGAGTCGCCACTTATGTGTGGAAGACCTAATGTGCTCATGAAATGTAATTTAGGAAGCCACAGTAATGTTGGAGGTTAAAATATCTGTATAGAGAGTGAGCACGCAAGAAACACTCCATGATATCCTAGTATTGCAGACACTACCGATATCAAGGATATATTCACTCGGAACTTAAGTCAACCAAATATAGGAAATTAAACCTATAAAGTTTGCCTGTAT
>WNWK01021094.1:0-34627 GCA_009830355.1 Cherax destructor | reverse complement strand
GAAATCCCTATTTACAAGGCAGGTGACAGGCCCTAGCTTCGAACTATAGAAATATGCCTTCCCTCCATAGTTGGAAAATTTAGGAGTCAATTGCAAACAATTGTACCATCTTGAAAGAAAATTGATTAATAATCTCAACACGGACAGGGGTTCCTGTCTTAAATTTTAAATTTTTTTCATAAGGTGTTTGAGGAGGTAGATCATGGTAATAATAGATATTGGTTTTGGATTTCAGAAAGGTTTGATAAAGTTCCAAAAAAGGCTACTAAAAACTTAAGGCAAGGAATAGGAAAATTTTTTTCCGGGTGGGATGGTTGACAAAAGGGGGCGAGAGTTTGAAAAGGGAGAGAAATCAAAAGGGGGGCACGTCTAAAGGGTGTTCCACGGGGGTCAGTTTGGGCCCCCGTTTTTTCAATTTACATAAACGACATAGATGGGGGGAAAAAATAAACATAAGAAATTTGTGATGACCCCAAAAATAGGCGCCCAAATTTCATTCAAATGAATTAGAGCACCCGGGATGATTTAATGATGTATTAAAGGGGCAGATGATTTTAATGAAACAAAGAAAGTTCAAAATGGGGCAGGACAATAACCATGCCATATAAACTAATAATGGATCTTATTATGTTTTGGGAGAAGGTTTTGGATTTTTGGTTGTGAAATCTGGGCCAAGACAACAGTGCAAAATGTTCGCAAAAAGCTAAAGAACCCCGGTTTCATATCAAGAAGTATAAATAAAGAAGTCCTCAGGTTGTTCTTCAACTCTATATATCTTTGGTTAGCCTCATTTAGATTATGGCACAGGTCACTGTATTACAGAAGGGATAAAAAGGCACTGGCGTACGGAGGATGACAAAGTTGATCCCATGTATGAAATTTTCCCCTATGAGGATAGACTGAGGGCCCTAAACCACCTAGAAAGGCGTAGTTAGGGGGATATGATTGAGGGATAAATGGAAAACGGGAATAAAAAAAGGGGGATAAATGGGTTGAAAATACCCACCAAGACGGGACTGCAGCAATGTTTTCGTTGGAAAACAGATTCAGGAAGGAATGGGAAAGGACTGGTTTTTAGAGTTGTGGATGAGTGGAACAAACCCCCGAGTACCGTCATAGATGCAAGACGTTGTGTATTTTTAAAAAATGGTTAGATAAATACATGGGGGTTAGGTAAATTTAAACGGGCCTTGTTTAAAAGGTTAGGTAGGTTTTCAAAGTTTCTCTTGGTACAAAATTATAAATTCTTACATTAACATAAATGAAAAAAATATATCTTTAAACGTATAAGAGAAAATTTTAGAAAGGACTTAATTTTAGGTGGGTGTGGGTGGGTGTGAGTTTGGACCTGACTAGCTTGTACTACCAGGTCAGTTGCTGTACTAATTCCTTAAGTGGTAGTGACCTAACTACCTGGAGACCTGGCTGGGTCGGGGCATTGGCTTAAGCCTGTTGGAGACTTGGACCTGCCTCGCATGGGCCAGTAGGCCTGCTGCAGTGTTTCTTCTTTCTTATGTTCTTATGGAATTTTATCCTCCACTGGAGAAGAGCGCGAAGCTGTGAGAGTACCAGATGCAGTTCATGGGAACCTTGCAGTCAACCTCGGGCACTCTCGGGGGATGGAGACGCAGTCTGATCATCTTAAAAGTTAAAGGGGGGGAGGAGAGCAAATGCATCCCCAAAGAAATCAGCAAACAACTCCACTTTATCTTATCCTGAGGCAAAAGTGGCGCTACACCATCGCCCAGTAGGTGAAAAAGATTTCGCCTTTTGTCCAATGAAAGTAGCCTTATGCCCTAATAGTGGAGGTCTGAAAGGAGAAAGCAGAGCATGATGCACGCTTTGCATGGAGAAGGATTCTCCGACACAAAGCATCAGCTATTCGGCAGGCTAACTGCCGAGGTCTTGAAGGTCGGCACCACCACTGTACCCTTGCCTGTTGACAGGCGTCCATCGCCTGGAAACACTCCTTTATCCACCAGGGAACACGGGGGCGTGGACAGGAAAAACTTCCAGAAAGATGGAGTGATTGGGGACCTGCCTCTAGAATGACTCCTTGAGGGGACGCGACAGCATCGTCCAGCACTAGGTCCTGAGGCAGGCTATATTCAGTGACTATAGTTCTCCAAACCAGACCGAGTGGTTTTCCACCCAGATGAACCGTAGTTACTAGTGCTGCTGTGGCTTCACTGTAGACACAAGGATCCAGAGATGATCACTCCCCAAAAAAGGGGACAACAGAGACAACGGCTGTAGCAAAGAACCCCACCCCCGATAAGGTCCAACGTAGAAGCACGCTTTTTATATGGATCCACCCTAGTTTCCAAGCCCAGCGGTGTGAACAAGAAAGGGGGACGATAGGAGGGCTTAAAAGAGAACCCTACCTGTGGGATTCACCGACCCCAGAGAAACAGGTGGCTCCCAGAAAGGATGTCTAACACTAACATCCCCTATAACTAACATTGGACCACTGAATTGCCCAAAGTAGTGGATAAACTCACTTTGAGTTACTGACCTGCCCGGTTTGTTAACCAGGAGGAAGGTACACCACAGGGAGCCCAAGGAAACTCTCAGGGCTATAGTTTCCAACACACGTCTCTCATGGGCTTGGAGAGGGTCATGCTCTGGGCCAGCTACACACAAGAGCTAGGCTACCACCACCCTCTTCAGGGCAATCATGACGGTAAACACAGAAACCAGGCAGCCGAACAGAATGGCGAGGTCACAACCATATCTCAGTGAGGCCCACCACCTGAGGCTCTACCTTAGGTAAATGTGGAGATCCAGAAGCTTCTGCAATATAGAACGGATGTTCCAGAGAAGAAAGTTGAGCAGGAAGGAGTTATGTGTATAAACTAAGAAGCCCAGTGAGGGGCGGAAGAGCCGAGACATGTATCCATGAAAGAAGTAATCTGTAAGGAGTGAATCACTTCCTCTGCCAAAAGAAGAACAGATCGAAGAAATGAATCCCAGGCGAGCAAGAATGAAACAGCAGAACCGTCAGTTACAGAGGAGGGTCCCAAAACAGGGACCGGCTGGGGCTGAGAAGGAATCAAGGGGAATATTTCAGTGGGGAGTGGGGCCCTGGATCAGGCAAAGGACCAATGTGGACTTGAGAGAGCACCGAACTCCGCCCTGGTGGAGTTTGCAAAATCAAGAGCCTGGCAATACACTGGGCAAGACCAGGATGTGACCTTGTGGGACCCCTCGCAAAAGTAGCAGTAGGCTGGGAGGTTGCAGGAAACACCATCCTTCATCATCTGGGAAACATGCTACTTTTAGCACATCTGACCTGACCATGACAGGACAGCTCACTATGCCCAAATAAAAAACACCTCCAACACCGAAGAGGAGAAGTGTAAGGTTGGGCAAGGAAGCTGAAATTAGCAAAAGTGACAAACTCTGGAGGAAATGATCGAGCAGCAGGAACAAACCATAGGGGACAGGACAGAACAAGTCTAGAGGCTGTAAACCTCCCTCAGACCTAGGTCGTCCCCTCTGCTCAAGAGCAACTGAGAATGAATCTCCTCATCTGTGAGGGATGAAGAAACATTACTAATTCTGTCATAATGACAGCCGGCTGCAAGGATTGAGGAGCAGATCTCCCAACAGACAACACTCCATTTTTTAACACTTGAATGAAACCAAGTGATAAATTCTTGGCCAGAAAGAACTGGCGATGAAGTCTTAGCCTTAAAGCAGTACCCGTACCAATTTGCTGGACACCCCCATTCACACAAGCCAATGGGGAGCCACTGATCGAATTGGTGACCTCCCAGGGGTTAGTGAGGGTGTACCACCGTCCTTGGGGCATACAAGAACCACCATCACATCTTGAGTCATTTACGGTTATAAAGGAGCCGGGTCTAGGCGACAGGTAGGTTGGCGTTTAGGGCCAGAGAAGTGCCTGTCTCCCTTAATCGATTTCAAGAGCCATCCATCAGACATCAATAGGTACTGATCAATTTCTAATTACAATCACTATCTACAATTTAAAAAACACAAGGTTGCCTTCGCAACCAAAGATAATATTCTTAACTCTTTTAGTTTCAACCCCCAAAAATAAAATAAAAATAATGCAATAATAAATATACTGGAGTCTATCTCTACATCTCAAGGCAGTAATGAAAATCTAATAGGCTTTTCCATTGATCTATGAAAAGTTTTTAAATACAGTAAACCATATTATCATTATTATAATCAGAAGTGTTAAACCCACAAGGGTCATACAGTGCTGCAGGGTAGGGTGTGCTAACAGTTGAATATGCTTAAGTTGAGACTAGCGAGGTTTAAAAGTATAAGAGACGTAGAGTTAGTAAGAGGAGTGCTAAAAGAAGTATATTCAAAGTTTGTGTAATATAGTTGTCAAACAGCCAGAGGGAGTCTGTGTCAAAAGTGGGGCCGTCAGCGAGGAGGGAGAATTGAGTAAGGATGTTAGAGCAGTGACGACGTTGGAGGTGAGTTCTGGGTGCTCTCTGGTAAACAGGACAGTTGAATAAAATATGGCAAACTAAAATTGGAACCTGATGATTCTCAGAGAGTGGAACTGCGTGCCTCTCTATGAGGTACCCGTGAGTGAGACGCGTGTGCCCGATGTGAAGACGGGAGAGTATAGTCTCCCAACCACGGCATCGATGATAAGAAGAAGACCAGGATCCTAAACACGGCTTGATAGAATATAATTTGTTATGAATCAACTCAGACCAACGTTGTTACCAACAGTTGCGAAGGTCACTAGAGATTACAGCAAAATAGTCTGAGAAAGGAATATCCTTATACGAAATGGGGATGGTCATGTACCGCTGACCGCGCAGCAGAGTCTGCCTGTCCGTTGCCCTTATCAACATGACCAACATCTTTGTTTTTGCTAGAAATGAGGCACAACCAAAGTTGTATACGAAGAACTACAGGATGAGGCAAATTAAATTTTCTAATAGCTTGCAAATCACTAAAGGAGTCTGAAACTAAAACGAATGTTGAGATAGGCCTGGACATAATGCATGTAATCGCTATGAGAACTGCATACAGTTCAGCTAATAAATCACCTTGCACAAAACTGACCCGACACCATCAGAGGATTTAGAACCATTAGTGTAAACTGCAACGTCATGAGAGGGAGACCAGAAGTAGTTAAAAAAAAACAGAGCAAAAAGCAACTGTAGGTATTTGAGCTTTCGCACAGGACAGTGGGAAAGAACAGTGTTGAACTGTCGGAACCTCCCAAGGGGCAAGAGAAAAGTTAGATGCTAGATGAACATATAAAGGGGACAAATGAAGATTAGCTAAACCCGTAGGATTATACAGCGCATGTGGGGGGGATGGAAGGTATTCAGTCTCAGTTCAGGGAACCGAAGCACAGATCCAATTCCCTAGATCAAGAACCCCTCACCAGCATCAAGGAACCTCCCCTGAGGGGAAGAACAAGTGAAGACGAAGAGGAAAGGGACAGAGTAAACAAGTACGGCAATCAAATAATGAGCATCATGCCGATCATTCAAACATGGAACATTTGCTTCTACATATAGGCTGTAGACGGGAGGAATGTAAAGCACCCAGACATAAATGTAATCCCTGATGATGAATCAAGACGCATCCCCTGCGATCCCCGTTGAGGAGGAAACATTTGCTTCTGCGCTTATCATCGTCAAGGATCTTCCACGATGCATTACTCAAATCGTGTGAAAATCAAGCTGAGAAGTGAGACAGTAAGTGACTCGTCCAAACTAGCCCTTGCAGCTGTTGCTAGCTGCAGCTTGCAGCTTAAATTCAATGAGATTCTATCGCTCAAGGACAGTCTGTACAGACGACAATAAGGCTGAAAAACTGATCACGACTACAGCTACAACCACCCTTGCTGCACGACAATTTCAAGTCACGTCTTCCCCAGCTTTGAGGACCAAGAGAACTGTGTTCCTCAAACTACTGGACAAACTCATCACTACCCAACCCATCGAAGACATCAAGAAGTCAAGACCAGAACCCCTGGGATACTGTGGAATATATCACCAAGATCTCCACTAATAATAATAATAATAATATATTTACTACAAGTACATGTACAAGGCATACAGGCCTAGCTGACGACATCAATGATATACTATATAGAAAGCCACTTGTTATGCAGAGAATTTCGGGCAAATTAGGTCAGTTTTGTCCCAGGATGCGACCCACACCAGTCGACTAACACCCAGGTACCCATTTTCCACCTCTTCGCAGGGAATCGAACCCGGACCCTCACCTTGTGAAGCGAGAGCTTTTGCCACCAGGCCACGGGGCACTGATGTCAACATGGCTACACAAGCTCTCACTAATGGCGTTCCACTACTTCCACATCAACACAAACTTCACTGAAGCCGAGAGGTTCCAACACATCAAGCAATGTTAGTTGCTACTCTTACTTGCATACCACCAAGGATTGTCCTACCAAGGATAAAAAATTCTGCTCGACCTTCGTCACTGAAGGACATGATTTTAAGTCCTGTACCTCCACTACATCACCAAAATGACTGAAGTGCAAGACTGAGCACCACACTCTAGCTGCCAAGTGTCCAACAAGACGGAAGTACTCAAGAAAACCCAAGAACAACATAAAACAACTACAAGGTCTCCAACATATGCTGCAATCACAAAACTGCAAAAAGACACCACTAAAATAAGACCACACAATCTTTACCCTCCACCAGCAATGTGCTTACCTCTCATACCAGACGCTGAACCCACAAAAATCCACTACTGTATGATGTCCACATGCACAACATGGCGAAACCAACATACTTAGTTTCACATTTCCGGATTGTCCACCTTCTGTTGACATACTCAAGCTCACTTACCACCAGAAAGTTCGTTCCCAGCATCACCACAACAAAGATGGCTGGAGGCGAATCCCAAGTCCACCTCGGTAACGGACCAATCAGCGACCACATCCCAAGAGAACCAATCAGCAAACGCCATACCCAAAACAACACAACCAGTTGAAGAACAGTGCAACGACAAGTCCAGCCGGCCTGGCTACACAAGCTGGCCAGCTAAGTAAGTAAGTTTATTCAGGTATACACAAATACAGTTACATAGATTATCATGCATAGCAGCATATGTGTAATGTAATGTACTGCAGAGAATTACGCTCTCGACTACAAGACAGGACTGTAAAGTTCACCACCGATGTTGACGACCCTGACACATATCAAATACTGATGGAAAACTTGGAAAAGCATATAAACAACACAATCAGAAAGATCCAAGTCTCCAGAACAAAATTCAAGTCCATTAAGAATGACTATCCATGAAGCTGAGTTCCCCAGCACTGTCATTGGCTAAAACTGGGGTGCAGCTCCAGTCAATCCTTCAATGGCTGCTATCTCGGGCCTTCCCGACACCGCCTACTCCTGTGCAGCCTCGCACAGGAGTAGGCAGCTGGCGCTGACCTTCAAATCACTCCCGTAGATGAATGGTTCAGAGAACCGACAAGTTGATAAATTAGACACATATGCAACACTTGGGTATCTTTATTGAGGAAACGTTTCGCCACACAGTGGCTTCATCAGTCCAATACAAAGTAGAAAGTTATAAGGAGAGGAGGAGTTTGAGGTAATCAGTCCCTCGGCCTGGAGCGATGTGTTCAGTGCATCAATCTTGAAGTAAGTCCAGCATAGGGCAAATAGAAGTTGCTTATATACTGTAGACAGGTGAGGCGAAGCAGGAGGAGGCGGGGTCATAGTGGTACCATCCACTAGTCGAAGTAGGTCCTTGTCCAAAGGTTGGACAAGTGTTGAAAAATCCTCCTCTCCTTATAACTTTCTACTTTGTATTGGACTGATGAAGCCACTGTGTGGCGAAACGTTTCCTCAATAAAGACACCCAAGTGTTGCATATGTGTCTAATTTATCAACTTGTCGGTTCTCTGAACCATTCATCTACATCCTGTCTGACACAGCAACATCTTGGGATCTTGATACATACGGATTCTTCAACACTTGTCCAACCTTTGGACAAGGACCTACATCGACTAGTGGATGGTACCGGCTCCTCCTGCTTCTCCTCACCTGTCTACACGTCCTTCCCTATCAAATATAATATACCAATAACTATAGCCTTGTGACGTGCCTCAATAAGCACGTACCTGCTGCGTTTTTCCTTGTTCACCTGGCAGTAACTAGGTGCCTGAGTAGTAGATGACTGTTGTGAAGGAAAGCACAATTAAAATAGAACACACTGGGATTGGTTTCCTAAGTAAGTGCTAAATGAGACTGGCCAGGATGAGTCAACTTCCTGTCCAATTTCTTTTATCCAAGTATCTTAGGGATATTTTGTATACTTTAAAAATGCTCCCGACAAAAAAAATTAAACTCCTTTAACCTTTTTAATGTAATATTGCTGTCTCCCGAAGATATCTTTCCAAAAAATAATAGATGGATAATTATGCCTTGGAAACAAACGGGATATAATATAATGATGACATACGTAATTCAACAGTTGTAACGTTTATGGCACAATTTCCATCTATTTTTTTTTTTTGAAAGACACATAAAAATATTTACATAAATTATCATATATAGTAACATATGTGTAAATTACCCAGGATAACCCAAAAAAAAGTCAAAGTGACTTACTTTAAATTATAAGCTCAGAATTGTTTGTTTACCTTCATCACTAATATAATAATTAGTAACTTCGACAACCTTGTTAAGCCTCGTCTGGCATTATACTCATGGGGGAAGCATTAAACCCATAGGGGTTATACACTTGAGCTTGAGCTTGATTGACCAGAGCGTCGGTAAGATGGGGAAGGAAGAAGGATGGGTAAGGATGGAAATTGGGAAATAGGTGGGGGGGAGAGGGGGAGGTTAGGGTTATAAAGGTAAGTGGCCTATCCACTTTGGCGCAACATAATAAGTGTGTGTGTATGTAGAGTAATACATAAGTAAATTTTATGAGGAGGATATGCCTTCACCCCATCAGTTGCACACAGGTATACTACTGTATCACAGCATGACACTGAGTTGGGAGAATGCATACTATTTTATAGTAATTTTTTTTTTTTTTTTTTTTTTTTTTTGGGAAAGGCTGCCGCAAAAGGTGGTAGTTTCTGGGCATTCGGTGTTGATGGTGGTTAGCCCGGTACTGGAGGAGCAGTTTCAATAGGTGGTAGTTGAAGGGCTTTTGATACACTGATTATAGGTTCATGTCTTAAGTTATTGTATGTCAATTTTTTTGTGACCATGTGATAGTTATGTAATTTTGGTAGATAGTGTACTTGTCAAGTTTATTAGTTATTATAATTGTGTGAAAATTTTATAACTTCATTTTTGTCTTAAGTGTTTATGTTATTTTTTTTTGTCTAATTGTGATTAGTTGTTATATGTTCGGTGATTAGGAATATTTTTTTGTGTGATCGTATGTCTTATGTGATTGTGACAAGCATTTTTGTCTACATGTTATGGGGTATATAAGACTTGAGTGTTTGTAATTGTAGTTTTTGTGATCAATTGTTAGCTTTGTGAATTGGAGAATATTTTTTGTGTAAAAATTATGGTTTCATATGTCATAAGTGTACATGTCTATTTTTTGTGTAATATGGGGATTAGTTAGCATGATCTTAGTATAGCGATTATGTCCAAGTGTTTGTATTTTAGATTTTGTCCTATGTGTCTTAGATTTTCGATTATCATGTGTCATGTCATAAATTTGTTGTTGTGATTAAGTCATGTCTTAGTTGGTGGTTACGTTATAGTGTTGGTGATATGATATTTTTTGTGTATATTATTATTATCATGTTATGTCTTAGTTAGAGGAATATGTTTTAGATTTGGTGTGTATGTCTCATGTCATAAAATTTGTTGTGAATATTATGTGGTTTATAAGTTTAGTGTGCATGATATAGTGCTCATGTCATGTCATGTCTTAGTTGG
The DNA here is from genome assembly GCA_009830355.1 of Cherax destructor. Taxonomy (NCBI): domain Eukaryota; kingdom Metazoa; phylum Arthropoda; class Malacostraca; order Decapoda; family Parastacidae; genus Cherax; species Cherax destructor. The sequence goes on along the minus strand of WNWK01021094.1, from coordinate 24,719 downwards.
ATATGTATGTTTTGGGTGTTTTGAGATGAGTGGTCTTAGTGCTCTTGGTTATAATGTTTTGAGGGAATTTCTATAAAATGTGTGATGTTTTAGTGATGAATGTGTCTTGTCCTAAGTGATCTTAGATATCGTAAAGGTGTTATGGTGTTGGTGGACGTGATTTTTATATATTTGGAATTCATTTAGCGCTGCAATATCCTGTCTGTTTGCCTTAAATCTATTTAGCAACTGGTCTTTGAATTTCATATAAGCGTTATTTCCAAATTCTTTATAACTAAGCATAATTTAAAAAAGCAGTTTTGATCCCAGAACTTTGCTTTTGTGGTCAGGACACTTCTGGAACACTTTGAAGAAAGACTGATGTAAAACTATTATGTTCTAGGGTTTTACTTGGCAAATATAAAAACAGGGACTCACAAAGCAGCATTCAGTTCAGCTCTGGCTGCCTGAGAAGACACATCAGAAGAATTGACATGGCATGAAGAGGCTGCAGTCATTCTCCAGATGCATTCTGCTACATATGAGGTCAATTCATTAAGACAAGAGCAAAGAAGTTCTCTGTAACAGCATCTAAAAATAATGTGTGAACCTTACAAAGCATATTTTGGCATACAGTTGTGGACCAAGACAAGACCTGGGCACCTCATGTTGCTGGTGAACATTGTAAGAAAACATTAGAAGGTAAGAAAGTCATTAGTTACATGAAGGGTAAAATCTTGAATAGGAACATTTTTTAAATGAGATGTATGTAACAGAAACTAATTGTTTTGTTCTTTTACAGGATGGTATAGAGGAGAAAAAAGAGCCATGAAGTTTGCTGTTCCTAGAATATGTCGTCAACCCACTGATCTCTCAACCCACTGCTACTTCTGCCTGGTGGATCCTTCTAAACTCCGAAGTAGGAAAAATGCACCTGCTATTTCTTATCCAGACCTTCCCTCTTTTATTGCATCAGTACCACACAGTGGTGATCTTCCTGTACCTACACCTCCAGAAAGAAGTCAACCGTCAGAAGAAGCAACAAATCAGAAAATGAAGATCACAGTGAACAAGACTATGATCTCACAGATGCAGCTGTTGGGAGGAATCCTTTCTACCCAAACGAAAAACAGACCTCAATGACCTTACCAGAGATCTTGGTTTGACAAAGTCAAATGCTGAGCTTTTGATTTCAAGGCTCAAGGAGTGTGACTTGGTGGATGAAAGTGTACAAGTGACAAGCCAAAGAAAACGTCCCCAACATTCCTCAAGCTTCTTCACTAATGAAGACAGGTTGTGCTACTGTAATGATGTATCAGATCTGCTTGATGCAATTGGAATTGCATGCAATCCAGATTAGTGTAGACTCTTCATTGACAGCTTCTCCAGAAGCCTAAAAGCTGTACTTCTGCACCTCTTTAAGGGGGGCTCCTTGTCGCGGTAAAGAGGTTATCAGTCTGAGGAATTGGACCTCTTGGTCTTCTTCCTAAGACCGAACCTAATTACCCCCAGTCCCCCCTCCCCTATCCCATCTTCCCCATCCTCCCTTTTTCCTTCTCCTCCTCCTCCTCACCCCTCCCTTATTCCCTTCCCGTTTTTAACCTGTGGGATTCTCTCCACAGGCATTCTGGTTCCTAGGTGGATGTCCGACCGCCCTCTCTTTTGTCCGCTGAGGTGGCTCGGTGGATGTGAGGTTGCTATCCCGGATTGCTGGTTTACTGGCATGAAGGATAGGGTATGGCATGGGTTCCAAGCTGCATCTGCACTACTTGCGGTGCTGAGGTCCTCTTGGGCACGGAGGGGGATTTATGCCCCTTTCATTCCTCCTAGGAGCTATTTCTCTATGTTCCTCCCCCCCTTTTTTTTTTTTTTTTCTTTTATTTTATTTTCTTCTTTCTTTTTTTCAAAAAGCAAAAAGAAAGAAGTAACCTAACAATGGACGTCCCACTCCGTGAACCTACTACCCCTGGGCCCCTTCCTGTTACCACACCCTGTTCTGACCATGCCTCGTTATTGGACCATTCTTCAGACACTTCCAATACCCCTTTACCTCTTGCTGGTGCCGGTTCGTCACCTGCTTCAGGTATCAGGGTTACGACTAGTCTTTTGATACGTATGACCTCCGCTCTTCTCTGACCTTGCTTCCGGCTTCTCCCTCTACAGTGCAGCAATTTTCAGGTTGCTCGCCCGTTCCACGTCGGACCAACTCTGGTCCCACATCTAAACGCCTAAGACCCTTACAATGATACTTCATTGGTTCATTCTCATTCATCTCAAAAACAACCAGCTTGTCACACACTCCCCTTAAACACTATGTTTCACACTACACAATTGACTAAGTTTTTTACTCTGAGACCGACTGCTTCTACTGCCTATCTTTCCAATCATAGTATTGGTAAGGCGCTCTTGCGCCATGTGGGTAAAAATATCTCCTTTCACGCTCTCAAAAGTGGCACACGCATCGTCACGGTCCAGAATGCTGGCCAAGCTCGTGATCTTTCTCTCCTCACGGCCATAGATGCTATTCCTGTCACTATTGAAAAACATCATTCTCTCAATTCTTGTAGTGGTACTGTCATTCTACCCCATACCATCGTCAAACAGAATTTCCAAACATGTGGTGGTGACATCCTGGAGCAGCTTGAGCTCCAAGACCTCCCTATAATCAAAGTTGACACTTTTGTTCTCCCTGCTCGTCGGCAAAGACGATATCCTTGCAATATTGCTCACTTAACATTTGACTGCTGTGACGTTCCGCCCTCGGTCTACATTGCGGGACACCATTTACAAGTTCGAAAGGTGATCCCTACACTGCAACAGTGTAGAAACTGCTGGCATTTTGGTCATCCAGCAAAATATTGCAGGTCCATGGCCGAATACCCAGTCTGTGGTGCCGACCACCATGCCAATCCTTCTTGTAGTCTACCTCCCTCTTGCCTTAATTGTCGTGAGGCGCACCCATCTTACTCTCACCGTTGTCAAGTTTACTTAAATGAGCGTGAAATCCGTTGTCTCAAAGAGCCGGAAGGCTTCCCATATGCCATGGCTGTCTCTCATCTATGCCTTCAAGGGAGACCTCTTCGTATTTTCTATTCTCGCATTGCTAAACGTCCCCCCACTTCTGGGGTCCCAACTCCCGCAGCTTCCTCTGTGGTCACCCTATCTCAGTCACCCCTATTTCGAATTCTTTTCTGTCCTGGGTTCCAAGGTCCCTACCTCAACACCCCATACTGTCCTCACCTCTTCCTCTACTCACTCGCACAGTTCTGTGTTTACACGCCCTCGTCCAACACCTCCTCACTGCCCCTCTCCTCAGAAGTCCAGCAAAAAATCCCCATTGTTAAACTCTCCCCTCTCCCCTCTTTCCCTTCTCCATCCTGCACATTTTTCCTTCCCAATTTCTATGCCTAGTTTCTCACCTCCAACTAGTTCTGTTACATGTGTGGAGGTTCATCCTCCTCCTTGTTCAATACCTTCATCCCCTGTCCCCTCCCAAGTTTCTTCCTCTACTGCCCCTTCCAAAGTAGCTTCCACTCCTGTCCCCTCCCAAGCCCCTTCAACAGTTTCTTCTTCCTTTTCCTCACCCCCCTACTTTAGTACAGTCCATAGTCTCCCCTCCCCTATCCCATCTTCCCCATCCTTTCTTTTTCCCTTTCCTCCTCCTCCTTCTCCTTATCCCTTACTTATTTCCTTCCCATTTTTAACCTGTGGGATTCTCTCCACAGGCATTCTGGTTCTTAGGTAGGGGGAAGGGTACCGTGGTCCATCCCATTCCGTTAAGGTTCTTGGGGTTGGTGTAGTTTGCCATGGAATCTGGATCGCCTGGGGATATGCCGATCCCTCTCCGGTCTCCAGGGGGTGTGGCTTTGGGTGTCTTTCGGGTGACGGGTGTATCTCTGGAGGCCACCTTTCGAATTCCGGGGGTGGTGGCCGAAGGAGGTATGCTTTGTGGCAGATGTCCGGCTGCTCTCTCTTTTGTCCGCCGAGGTGGCTCGGTGGATGTGAGGTTGCTATCCCAGATTGCTGGTTTACTTGCATGAAGGGTAGGGTATGGCATGGGTTCCATGCCGCATCTGCACTACTTGCGGTGCTGAGGTCCTCTTGGGCATGGAGGGGGATTTATGCCCCTTTCATTCCTCCTAGGGTTATTCCTCCATGTTCCCCCTTTTTTTCTTTTTATTTTCTTTCTTTTTAAAAACAAAAAACAAAAAAGAAAGAAGTAACCTTACCATGAACAACCCAATCCGTGAAACTACTACCCCCGGGCCCCTTCCTGTTACCGCACCCTGTTCTGATCCGGCCTTGTTATCGGACCACTCTTTAAACACTTCTAATACCCCTGTACCCCTTGCTGGTGCCGGATCGTCACCTACTTCAGGTACCGGGGTACCGACCAGCCCTTTTGATACGTCTGACCTTCTCCCTCTATGGTGCGGCAATTTTCGGGTTGCTCGCCCGTCCCTCGATGGACCAATTCTGGTCCCACTTCTAAACGCCCAAGACCCTTACACGATGATACTTCGTTACTTCCTTCTCATGCATCTCAGAAACCACCAGCTCGTCACACATTCCCCTTAAAAGCTATATTTCACACTACACAATGGACTAAGTTTTTTACGCTGAGACCAACTTCTACTACCTATCTTTCCGATCATAGTATTGGTAAGGCACTCCTGCACCATGTGAGCCTTTCACGCTCTCAAAAGTGGCACACGTATCGTTACAGTCCAGAATGCTGACCAAGCTCATGATCTTTCTCGCCTTACGTCCATAGATGCTACTCCTGTCAGTATTGAAACACATCATTCTCTCAACACTTGTAGTGGCACTGTTATTCTACCTCATACCATTGTCCAACAGAATTTCCAAAACTGTGGTGATGACATTCTGGAGCAGCTTGAGCTCCAGTACCTTCCTATACTCAAAGTTGTCACTTTTGTCCTCCCTGCCCGCCGGCGAAGACGATATCATTGCAATATTGCTCGCTTAAATTTTGACTGCCATGACCTTCCGCCCTCAGTCTACATTGCGGGTCACCGTTTACTAGTTTGAAAGGTGACCCCTACACCGCAACAGTGTAGAAACTGCTGGCATTTTGGTCATCCGGCAAAATATTGCAGGTCCATGGCCGAATGCACAGTCTGTGGTGCCGACAACTATGCCAATCCTTCTTGTAGTCTACCTCCTGCTTGCCTTAACTGTTGTGAGGCGCATCCATCTTACTCTCGCCGTTGTCAGGTTTACCTAAATGAGTGGGAAATCTGTTGTCTCAAAGAGGCAGAAGGCTTCTCATATGCTATGGCTGTCTCTCATCTACGCCTTCAAGGGAGATTCCCCTATTCTCATGTTGCTAAACGTCCCCCCACTTCTGGGGTCACAACTCCTGCAGCTTCCTCTGTGGTCGCCCCATCCTCAGTCGCCCCTGTCTCAAATTCTTTTGCTGTTCTTGGCTCCGAGGTCCCTACCTTGGCACCCCATACTGTCCTCATCCCTTCCTCTACTCACTCCCACAGTTCTGTGTCCAACACCTAATCCTCACCGTCCCTCTTCTCAGAAGTCCGGCAAAAAAACACCATTGTTAAACTTTCCTCTCTCCCATCCTTCCCTTCTCCATCCTGCACATTTTTCCTTCCCAATTTCTATGCTTAGTTTCTCACCTCCAACTAGTTCTGTTACATGTGTGGAGGTTCATCCTCCTCCTCGTTCAATACCTTCATCCCCTGTCCCCTCCCAAGTTTCTTCCTCTACTGCCCCTTCCAAAGTAGCTTCCACTCCTGTCCCCTCCCAAGCCCCTTCAACAGTTTCTTCTTCCTTTTCCTCACCCCCCTACTTTAGTACAGTCCATAGTCTTCCCGATTGTTGCTCACCCTCCTCCTCCTTCTATCTCTAATGTGGTCCCACTTCCTGAGTCTTTGTAATCTGAAACATTAGAAGCTATCACAGAATATATTACGAAAACTCAAACATTGATGGACACCGCTCCACCTCCGGTTCCTCCTCCTCTCTCTTCTCCATCTACACCCCTCCTTCCTTCGCAGCATCCCAATCCTTCACTGCTTACAAGTCTTCTGCTGCCTCCACACATGGACTTTTCTAACCCTACTAGTCCATAGATACCTCTACCTTCGGCTTTCTTGTAGCTTTCTCTTCGTAAATCATGGCTTATTTACAGTGGAATATCTGCGGCCTCAGGGGTAACAGGGGTGAGCTTCAGGTGTTGCTCTCCCAGTTTTTCCCTGTTGGTGTCTATTTACAAGAACCCAAATTACACTCCGCTGTTTTCCATCTCTTAGGCTATAATTTATTATATTCATCGGATCCTTTTTCCGATGGAACCTTTAACGAAAGTGCTCTTCTTATATGCACTGGTATTCCATACTGTCAGCTCTTTGTTCATACTACTCTGCATTACACTGCAGTCTGTATCCACTTGAATAAGTGGTATACATTCTGTTCTTTGTATCTCTACCCTTCTCGGGCATTGTCTATCCTAGATGTTGCCTTTCTAGTTTCTTCCTTACCACCACCCCTTCTGTTATTTGGCGATTTTAATGCCCACCATTTTGTCTGGGGGGTCTCACTGTGACTCCCGTGGCATTCAGTTGGAGGCCTTTCTTGCTTCTCTCCCCTTCCATGTTTTAAATATGGGTACTCCCATCCATTTTCATCCTCGAACTTATTCTTTCTCTTTCATCGTTCTCTCCGTCTGCTCTTCCTCAGCTTTCCTCGACTTCACCTGGTCTGTCCTCCCCGACTTGCATGACAGCGATCATTTTCCAATCATCCTTACTTCTCCTTCGTATTCTCCACTTCCTCGTAGCCCACGCTGGCAATTTGACTGGGCGAATTGGGACCTTTACACACATCTTACTGCTTTTCATGAGGCTCCTTTCTCGTCCTCCATTGATGAGATTTTAGAACATAAGAAAGAAGGAACACTGCAGCAGGCCTACTGGCCCATGCGAGGCAGGTCAAAGTCTCCAACCGGCTTAAGCCAATGCCCCGACCCAGCCAGGTCAGGTTACATTCACTTAAGGAAGAAGCACGGCATCTGACCTAGTAACACAAGCTAGTCAGGACCAAATCACACCCACCCCGCACCCACTCATATATTTATATATATTTACCTGGAGCTACCCTCTCCAGGTAAACTCCAGGTAATCAGGTCACTTCCACTTAAGGAATTAGTACGGCATCTGACCTAGTAGCACAAGCTAGTCAGGTCCATCTCACACCCACCCACACGAAACATTTCGAAGTGTTTCGTTACACACACACACACACACATACATACAACAGGCCTAGTGTCTAATCGACATGTGCCTAGGACAAAATGGTAACTAACTAACCCACTCATGTATTTATCTAACCTATTTTTAAAACTACACAACGTCCCAGCCCCTATGACGGTACTCGGGAGTTTGTTCCACTCATCCACAACTCTATTACCAAACCAGTACTTTCCTATATCCTTCCTGAATCTGAACTTGAAACCATTGCTGCGAGTCCTGTCTTGGCTGGATATTTTCAGCATGCTATTTACATCCCCTTTATTTATTCCTGTTTTCCATTTACACCTCAATCATATCGCCCCTAATTCTACGCCTTTCTAGAGAGTGCAGATTCAGGGCCCTCAGTCTATCCTCATAGGGAAGATTTCTGATACATGGGATCAACTTTGTCATCCTCCTTTGTACGTTTTCCAGAGCATTTATATCCATTCTGTAATACGGTGACCAGAACTGTGCAGCATAATCTAGATGAGGCCTAACCAAGGATATATAGAGTTGAAGAACAACCTGAGGACTTCTATTATTTATACTTCTTGATATGAAGCCAAGGATTCTGTTAGGTTTATTGCGAACACTTATGTACTGATCATGTGATCATGTCAGAGGATCTCACCTTCAAGGACCATAACACCGTAGCAATTGCATCTGCTAGAAAAATGACAGGATGGATAATGAGAACCTTCAAAACCAGGGATGCCAAGCCCATGTTGACACTTTACAGGTCGTTTGTTCTATCTAGGCTGGAATATTGCTGCACACTAACTGCACCTTTCAAGGCAGGTGAAATTGCTGATCTAGAAAATGTGCAGAGAACCTTCACCGCACGCATAACTGCGATAAACCACCTCAACTACTGGGAACGCTTGAAGTTCCTAAACCTGTACTCCCTAGAACGCAGGCGGGAGAGATACATTATTATATACACGTGGAAAATTCTCGAGGGATTAGTACCAAACTTGCACACGAGAGTCACTCCCTACGAAAGCAAAAGACTCGGCAGGCGATGTAACATCCCCCCAATGAAAAGCAGGGGTGCCACTAGCACGTTGAGAGATAACACAATAAGTGTCAGGGGCCCAAGACTGTTCAACTGCCTCCCAGCATACATCAGGGGGATTACCAACAAACCCCTGGCTGTCTTCAAGCAGGCACTGGACAGGCACCTAAAGTCGGTACCTGACCAGCCAGGCTGTGGTTCTTACGTTGGACTGCGTGCGGCCAGCAGTAACAGCCTGGTTGATCAGGCTCTGATCCAACATGAGGCCTGGTCACAGACCGGGCCGCAGGGGCGTTGACCCCTGGAATTCTCTCCAGGTAAACTCCAGGTAAACTGCTGTCTTGGTTTTAGATTACTGCTAACCAGGAACTCCAAAATCCTTTTCGCAATCAGTAATATTAAGATCTACATTATTTAGTTTATATGTAGCAATGTTATTTTCTTGTCCAACATTTAGAACTTTGCATTTGTCTATATTAAACTGCATCTGCCACTTCTCCGACCACTGCATCAGTCTATTCAAATCATCCTGGAGTGCTATAATGTCTTCATTAGAATGAATTGGACGGCCTATTTTGGTTATATCAGCAAATTTGCTTATGTTGCTATTTATTCCCTCATCTATGTCGTTTATGTAAATTGTAAACAACAGGGGGCCCAAAACTGACCCCTGTGGAACACCGCTTGAGACGTGCCCCCATTCTGATTTCTCTCCATTTATGCAAACTCTCTGCCGCCTATTTGTCAACAATGCCTCTACCCAGGAAAAAATTTCTCCTCCTATTCCGTGTGCCTTAAGTTTCCTCAATAGCCTCTGATGTTGAACTTTATCGAAAGCCTTACTGAAGTCCATATACACAATATCATATTCATTACCATGATCTACCTCCTCAAACACCTTAGTGAAAAAAGTTAGTAAATTCGTAAGACAGGAACGCCCCTTAGTAAAACCGTGTTGAGATTCATTAATCAATTTATGCTTTTCAAGATAGCTACGAATTGCCTCGGCAATTATTGATTCCATAAATTTACCAACTATGGAGGTAAGGCTTATTGGTCTATAGTTCGAAGCTAAGGACCTATCACCTGCCTTGTAAATAGGTATTACATTTGCCCTTTTCCACTTGTCTGGCACTATGCCAGTTTGTAGTGAAATATTGAAAAGATTTGCCAAAGGTTTGCTAAGTTCCTCTTTACATTCCTTTTAAACTCTTGCAAACAGTTCATCAGGGCCTGGGGATTTGTTAGGTTTTAATTTCTCTATTTGTCTGAGGACCATGTCACTAGTTATCCCAATCGAGCATAGTCTATTATCTTCCTGTTCTACATAATTTATTATTTCTGGAATTCCACTAGTATCTTCCTGAGTAAAAACTGAGAGGAAGTAAGTATTGAAAATTTCACACATATCCTTATCACTGTCTGTGATCTGTCCTGAGTTACTCTTAAGTGGGTCTATCTTGTCCCTAATCTTACTTCTGTATACCTGAAAGAACCCCTTTGGGTTAGTCTTCGAATCCCTTGCGACCTTAGCCTCATAATCCCTTTTTGCTTTTCTTATTCCTTTTTTTATTTCTCTCTTTAATTGAAAATATTAATTTCTTATCTGGTCATCCCCTTTTTTGATACGCCTATATATGCCTCTCTTTTGACCAATGAGATGTTTTAATCTATTGTTCATCCATTTAGGATCATTTTTGTTAGATCTAATTTCCCTACTAGGAACAAAAGTTGTCTGGGCAGCTAGAACTACGCTCTGGAAAACGTCATATTGGCAACCAAAACCACCTACCTGACCCATAGTCAGGTCATCCCAATTTAGCCCACCTAGGTAATTTCTCAGCCCCATGAAGTCGGCTAAGCGAAAGTCTGGAACAGGGACTTGATTGCAGTTATCTGGGTAATTCCATGATATATTAAAACTAAGTGATTTGTGATCGCTTTCCCCAAGCTCTTCATTAACCTCAAGATTATTAATTAGTGAGTCTTTGTTGGCAAGAACCAAATCAAGCAAGTTGCTTCCTCTAGTTGGTTCTGTCACAAACTGTTTTAAAAACAATCCTGAACCGTATCAAGAAAGTCACTAGACTCAAGATTACCTGTCACATTGTTCCAGAAGCCGTTGTTCTGGTTGAAGTTGTTGGACATACAGATGAGTGATGATTCTAGGATTCTTCGGTATTGCGTGTTGTCTTCTCTGGCGATGAGTCTTGCGTTTCTGTAGTTGATTAAATGGTTGTGTAAATTTCGGTGTTGAACACAGGCATTTCCAACATTTTTCTAAGACCTCATTCCGAGTATCCACCTCCACATCCACCACCATTAAGGACATTACCAGTAACAGACAGGAAAAGCTTCAGTCCACGGCAGGGTATACACAATCCCTTGTAATGGCTGCAGCAAATTATACGTTGGCGAAACATCCAGAGACCTACAAACACGCATTTCAGAACACCAGTACGCAGGCAGATCTGACGACTCAAGAAATGCCTGTGTTCAACACCGAAATTTACACAACCATTTAATCAACTACAGAAACGCAAGACTCATCGCCAGAAAAGACAACACGCAATACCGAAGAATCCTAGAATCATCACTCATCTGTATGTCCAACAACTTCAACCAGAACAACGGCTTCTACAACATAGCTGAACCTATTGCCAAGAAACTTCTTCAACGCTATCCCACCTAGAACTCAAGAATGGTACACTGCAGGTCCTTTAAGTCACACTATGTTTTCACACTACTTTTAAGACTCACATGCAGCTTTCTCCACCTGACCCAGCATTCTCCACCTGACTGTACCCTATATATATCTCTATGTTGCTCATTTTCCAGGTAGATCTGTCTGTGACTCGATAAAGCCCACTGCGTGGGCGAAACGTTGTCAATAAAGGATCACATTATACTGCTTATGTGTTTATTTTTCCATTGTGTCGGTATTTTATACCATTTATTTCCATGGTAAGGTTCTGGCGACTGTTGGTAACAGTTTACCACATGAACCTTACGTCTTTAGGCCTAAATTCACCTTAAATTTCACCTTACATTTATTTGGTATCTTATCTATATATTACAGTACCACTGTGATAAACACTATAGCACTATATATGACACACTATTATCTTGGAGACTCTTTCCTCTGGCAAAAAAAGGTTTTAGTATTGTTATTTACACACGGTACACTAAGCCTAACGTCCCCTCTTGAAAGTATACTCTGGCAGGTATTACACACTAATTCTCCTTTTTGACGCAGTGTATACTATTTTTCTGCTAGTTTGGTTGCAAGCGTTGGAGGGATGAACCTTATAAGTTCACTGGCACAGTTTAGAGTTCTGGCACGCACACGAGATCGCGATAATCACGAAAAAAACACGGGGCACGCGGGGCACTCGGGCACGGTGGTGCCAGCCTAGAGGATGTTAGTCCCAGAGGTGGGGAAGATTTCTTCGGATTTTTAACCCCGGAGGGTTAGTCACCCAGGATAACCCAAGAAAGTCAGTGCGTCATCGAGGACTGTCTGTCTTATTTCCATTGGGGTCCTTAATCTTGTCCCTCAGGATGCGACCCACACCAGTCGACTAACAACCCAGGTACCTATTTGCTGCTAGGTGAACATGACAACAGGTGTAAGGAAACACGTCGAAATGTTTCCACCCGCCGGGAATCGAACCCGGGCCCTCCGTTTGTGAAGCGAGAGCTCAAGCCACCAGGCCACCGGGCCACAATGCCTGCACTCTAAAGGAGGGTTGGGGATGTTAGTCCCAGAGGTGGGGATGTTTCCATTCAGAGGATCATTTGAACTGTGATAACTGCACTCATCTGGCAAGTTGTTTGTTGTTCTTGATTCGCCGGTACTCTCCCGGCCCGGGTCTTGTCCAGATGGTGACCCGGCCTTGGCTCCCTGCCTTGGGAGTCGTGAGACCTATGTCTCCCATGGGAGGAGGTACAAGGACCTCCTCATCTTCTGGGACCAACTGTCCCCAGGCCTAGCCACATTCCCCGCCCTCACGGGGCTCGTAGGGAGAAGCTAGGCCTCTGGTCTGCCAACGACAGTCCTGGGAGCTGCAGACAGTAGCAAGCTCCAACTCTGGCACCTTCCCCGCCCCAGGAGGGCACGTGGGACTATTCCCCACCCTAGGGGCGCCCGTGGGAGTGGTGTCTTCTTAATCTGGCAAGGCAACCATTGAATGAATGATTACAAATATATTTCATTTTTTTCGGTCACCCCATCTTGATGGAAGATGGCCAATGGCTTAAAAACAAAATGCTGGAATTTAAGGTATGTGGTAGCAAAATATAATAATAATAAAATAACATTACCACATCTAAGGTCACTATATTATCATATACAGTACATACCACTTATATTATCAAAGTGGAGAAGTGGAAATCATTATGTAATGAATATTATTCAGTAAAAAAGAAGCTTACACAGCTGTATGATATCACTGGTTTAATGTATTTACATTAGATGAATAAATTCATGAATATCCTACACTTTGGAAAGGAAATTGTGGACCATTAAGTGCCTTTATTAATAATAGTCCAGGACTGGCCCACACTGAAATTTCTTTTTCAAAGTGTGGGTTATTTGTGAATTGTGGCCATGGTAGTGTGACTTATTCTTCATACGTAGTTGTACAAATTTAGGGTGGTTGGAAGGTAGGACTGGGGACATGCCAGAAAGGGTTAAAATATATTTTTTATATGAATTGTTAAACTGAATATGGCCCCTTCAGTGTACAAAAGTAATGGAGACTTATTCTTAATCAATTAAATGTGAGATGTGCTACCTAAATGGCCAGGTTTGAGACAATCTGCTTCATTTTCAGGGGTCTGAGGTTGGAGCCTGTAGCATTTCACGCACTGCCTTCCATGTTGGGAGGAAAGTGTGAAAGAGGTTTAAAGGGTAGGGAAGGGGGCTTTAACACTGTGTAGGCATTTGTAAGGGCATTAGGTTGAAGTGAAGGCATTTTTTTTGGGGGGGTGGGGCAGGTGGAAAGTATAGTTAGAATAGGATGCAACTCTCATTCAGGGTTTAACCCTGATGATTAGTGTTGTGAGATGGTGATGTACACTGGTGAAGATGTGCTATAGTGAAGATGTGCAATAGTGAAGATGATGTATGAATTAGAGATGTTCAGTAATTAAGATGATGTGGTGTGAATTAAAGAAGTTCAGTAGTAAAGATGATGTGTGAATTGAAGAAGCAATAGTGAAGATGATGATGTGTGAATTAAAGAAGTGCAATAATGAACTGACTGGTGCTGTAAAATGAAGATAGTTCAATAGTAAAGTTGTTCAAGAGCAGTGAAGATGACCTGTGCTGTGAAGTGAATGTGCATAGGAATAGTGAAGATGATGGATGGAACTGGAGTGAAGATGACGGATGTTGTGGAGTGAAGATGACGGATGGATGGATGGATACTCCAGGTAGTGAAGATGACGAATGCTGTGGAGTGAAGATGACGGATGTTGTGGAGTGAAGATGACGGATGCTGTGGAGTGAAGATGACAGATGGATGGATGGATACTCCAGGTAGTGAAGATGACGAATGCTGTGGAGTGAAGATGACGGATGTTGTGGAGTGAAGATGACGGATGCTGTGGAGTGAAGATGATGGATGGATACTGTGGAGTGAAGATGACGGATGCTGTGGAGTGAAGATGACATACTGTGGAGTGAAGATGATGGATGCTGTGGAGTGAAGATGACAGATACTGTGGAGTGAAAATGTACAAGAGATGTGAAGAAAGCTGGTGCTGCCAAGTGACTCAGTGAATATACATTTTTTTTTATTAACACATTGGCCATATCTCCACCCCTCAAGAGACATAAAACACGATGCATAGGCTTTTATTTATAGGTTTTAGCAGATAGAACTGCGCCTGCACCACTAATTGCACCGAATGATCAATATGTATATAGGAAGGATGGGTGGCCAGGGAACTTGTCTTTATTATTATTTTTATTTGGGGGGCAACATTATTATTATTATTATTATTATTATTATTATTATTATTATTATTATTATTTGGTAGCTGAAGGAGATTACAGGGAGTTCAGCCCCCCTCCCTTGTTGCCACCACTACATATATGCACAATACAATAACCTTTTCCCCTATTACATATTCTAAACTCTCTATAATATTTTTACTAATTATATTAACATGTTAGAGGAAAAATATTATTATAGAAATTCTTATGGTCATATGAAGCAAAATAGCATTTCTACATATGGAAGACAACATATCCCCTGATAAGGTAGGAGATATTTCCGGTGATAAGGTAGGAGATATTACCGGTGATAAGGAAGAAAATATTTCTGGTGACACGGAAGAAGACGCTCCCGGAGACACTGAAGAAGACGCGTCATGTGACACCGAAGAAGCAGCTTCTGGTGACACTGAAAAGCAGCTTCTGGTGACACCGAAGAAGCAGCTTCCGGTGACACGGAAGAAAATATTTCTGGTGACACTGAAGAAGACGCTCCCGGAGACACTGAAGAAGACGCGTCATGTGACACCGAAGAAGCAGCTTCCGGTGACACGGAAGAAGACACTTCCGGTGACACGGAAGAAAACACTTCCGGTGGCACGGAAGAAAACACTTCCAGTGGCACGGAAGAAAACACTTCCGGTGGCACGGAAGAAAACACTTCCGGTGGCACGGAAGAAGCAGCTTCTGGTGACACCGAAGAAGCAGCTTCCGGTGACACCGAAGAAGCAGCTTCCGGTGACACGGAAGAAGACACTTCCGGTGACATGGAAGAAGACACTACCGGTGACACGGAAGAAGACACTTCCGGTGACACGGAATAAAACACTTCCGGTGGCACGGAAGAAAACACTTCCGGTGGCACGGAAGAAAACACTTCCGGTGGCACGGAAGAAAACACTTCCGGTGGCACGGAAGTAGACACTTCCGGTGACACCGAAGAAGAAGCTTCTGGTGACACCGAAGAAGCAGCTTCCGGTGACACCGAAGAAGCAGCTTCCGGTGACACGGAAGAAGACACTTCCGGTGACACGGAAGAAGACACTTCCGGTGACACGGAAGAAGACACTTCCGGTGACACGGAAGAAGACACTTCCGGTGACACGGAAGAAGACACTTCCGGTGACACGGAAGAAGACGCTTCCAGTGACACGGAAGAAGACACTTCCGGTGACACGGAAGAAGACGCTTCCAGTTACACGGAAGAAGACGCTTCCATAGAAACAGAAGAAGATAATTCTTCCGATACAGAGGAACTGAGGTTCTATGATGTCTCATATGTGATAAGTAGTCCCCTTGATTCCAACAATTGGGGAAAAAGAGAAAGATATATTTTCAGTGATGATTCCAGCTATACGTAAGGAAGTTATTGCAGCTAAGTGGAATGTAGTGAATCCAGTATGGAAGATGAAGATGAAGAAAATTATAATAGTGAAGACTATGAAGATAAGTCCTGTGAATAGGATGAGACTTATCATTCCAGCGATAACATGTTCAGTTATACTGATGAAAGTATTAAAGATTATTCTAATTTTTGTACCAGTTTCAGTTTAAGTTCCAGTTCCAGTTCCAGTAGTTCTGAATCACTTCACAGCATTGACAACACATGTTTATTGAAACCAGAACTTTTCCCAGAATGGACAAGGAGAAATGCGCTATTAAAACTCATGTATGAAAGCAGACGGAAGACATAACCTTTTAGAAAGCACCTATATGATGCAGAGAAGGTGTATTTGGCTTAAAAACTACCAGTCAAACCTAAATGCAATTAAAATATTAAAAAGAGAAAGCCTAGTAAAGCGTACAGAAAATTTTAAAAGAAAAAGGAACCAAATTACGATGAAGTTGTGAGTCCAAAATAGTGGAGGGACAAAGAACTTTAGGACAATTACGAATCAGAGGAGAGTGAGTCTACTAAGATAAGAAAAGAAAAAGATGCATAGAAAAGGAAGCGATAGTTAAAACTCCAAAAGAAATGGAGGGAACAGGATAGACTTCGCCGTAAAGAGTACTATGAGATGCTGAAGAGAGCTGAAGCAAAACGTCAACCTATTATCAGGCGCCGACGGCGAAAACGTTTAAATTCAAAAAATAAATTTGGTAAAAGACGCAGAAAAAAGAGATGTGGCACGGACACGAAAGCTCCGGTAAATATTCGAAAGGAACGTTATAAATACTTTCAAATGATAGCATAACTAATGAAATTCTTTAAATACCTTCAATGGCTATAGAAACACTGGAAATACCTTAAATATCTTCGAAAGCTAAAGAAGAGGTAAAAGATAATTTCCAGAACACCACCACCATCTGTTAAAAAAGAGGTTATAAAACCTATCATAAAAACTAGTTCTCATCGGAACGTGGTAAGTTCTGCACCTAAAGATAATTTGGGAAAACCAGAACACAGAATTTTTTATGACAATTTCTTTAAAGCCTGCGCTAATCCAAAAAGTAAATTGCAACGAAAAAGGAGACCATTTCTAATGGGACGCTGTAACATGTGTGGATTGTTCAACGAGGACCCCAGTAGACGCTTTGAAGACATATAGAAAGTGTTCGAATATGAGTCTCAGTTCTATGTAAGTTAAGAATTTCTGAAAACATATTAGCTGGAGCCTCGTAGGTCTAAACGATTAAGTTTAAAAGAGCTGAGATTCAACCTGAAGCTTTCTCCCATCAGCCAAAAAAATAGGGCCATCAAATATAAACGTAAATACTTTTATCCATTAGATGAGTACCCATGCAGAGATTACATTCCCAGAGTCTTTACAATTCCTGATAACTTGTTTAATCCAGAAATGACTAAGGATGAATATAATGTAGAACTTTTAGAACGTGTACGTGAGATACAACCATAATTGTTCTATTATTTAAAATGGGTGGTTGAAGATGGTCAGATAAAATCCGTGATAGCTTATAAAGATATCCCAGGACATCGTAGAGGCAGTGTGTCAGCATTATATATCTTATTTGGAATATGGCTATTGGGTTCCATCTGCAATGCCAAAATGCGTGATTTCTATGATCAGTGGTACTCTGATTATGGAAATAAAAGGAAAGAATTACCTCCCCATAGTATACGCAATTTGGAGAAAGCAATAGAGAAGTGGAACTTAAAATAGCGATAATACGATCCGTAAACATTTGCTGAAAACCGTAAAAAAAATCTGCAAAGAAAATATCTTTACAGGGAAACTTATATGAAAATAAATGCAAGTTTATTAAAATTCCAAAAAATATTCAAAGTCATGTAGGAAAAAGATAAAGCCTATTGTCTTAAGGTTAAGTAGCAAATGGAAGAGGAAAAAGATATGCTTGACTATATAAAATATCAGGAATTTATGAAAGAGTAATTAGCGCAGACATTGAGAGATTATAATGAGTTACATAAATGTTGCGATTTTTCTGACACTTTTCATTTGGATTAAGAAGCTTGGAAAAAGCTGTCAGAGACACATGACACTTACCAACAGGTGATGGCTGATTTTGACCTAAAAATTAACGAAAGTGATGCTTCTGATGAAGAAATTTAAAATTCTGAACCCATAGATGAAGAAGAACGAAAGAAATTAAAATTAGCCAGAAAATAGGAATGTTTAGAAGACCTACTAAAACCGTTTATAAAAAAGCCTAGACTCAGCCCTAAAGAGAAACTGGATGACATTGTTGATATAATAAAAATAAATCCAGATACCAAACCTCAATTCTGGTCAATTTGCTATTAGAAAATAATGCTGAAACCTATTCCAGGTTGCTATGGTGAGACAGAGGAGGAGAAGGTAGGCCT
Organism: Cherax destructor; assembly: GCA_009830355.1. NCBI lineage: Eukaryota > Metazoa > Arthropoda > Malacostraca > Decapoda > Parastacidae > Cherax > Cherax destructor. Next base: position 6,663 of record WNWK01021094.1, on the reverse strand, counting down.
CCCAGAACACTATGATGAAAACAAGGTTAACTTTCAAGAAGAACGCCAATAGTAGTAAACATTCACTGAAATATACTTGAACCTAAGCCCCTCAGAGGTTATCAACCGTATTTCTTTAAAAGATGATCCGCTTCCTTTTGAGGAAAATGCACATTTATTTTTACAAGATCCACTGACTCATAACAAGAGTGTAGATTCCTCTTCACAAGATCCATTTCCTCTTAAGAAGAGTGAGGACTCTTCTTCACAAGATCCACTTCCTCTAAAGAAGAGAGAGGACTCCTCTTCACAAGAAGAAGCTCCACTTCTTAAGAGTGTGGACTCCTCTTCACAAGATTCATCTCCTCTTAAGAAGAGTGAGGACTCCTCTTCACAAGATCCATCTCCTCTTAAGAAGAGTGAGGACTCCTCTTCACAGAAAGAGTTACTTCCTTCAGATAGGAGTAAGAAGACGAGGTCTTCTTCAGAAGATGATTTGCCTCCTTCCAAGAGGTTTAAAAAGAGTGAGGACCTCTCTTCACAAAAGGATTTGCGTCCTTCAGATAGAATTAAGAAGAGGTCCTCTTCAGAGAAAGAGTCACCTCCCTCCAAGAGGATTAAGAAAAGTGAGGACTCTTCACAAGATTTGCTTCCTTCCTATAGAAATAAGAAGAGGTCCTCTTCAGAGGAAAAGTCACCTCCCTCCAAGAGGATTAAGAAAAGTGAGGACTCTTCACAAGATTTGCTTTCTTCCTATAGAAATAAGAAGAGGTCCTCTTCAGAGGAAAAGTCACCTCCCTCCAAGAGGATTAAGAAAAGTGAGGACTCTTCACAAGATTTGCTTCCTTCCAATAGAAGTAAGAAGAGGTCCTCTTCAAAGGAAGGGTCACCTCCCTCCAAGAGGATTAAGAAAAGTGAGGACTCCTCTTCACAAGATTTGCTTCCTTCCTATAGAAGTAAGAAGAGGTCCTCTTCAGAGGAAGAGTCACCTCCCTCCAAGAAGATTAAGAAAAGTGAGGACTCTTCACAAGATTTGCTTCCTTCCAATGGAAGTAAGAAGAGGTCCTCTTCAGAGGAAGAGTCACCTCCCTCCAAGAGGATTAAGAAAAGTGAGGACTCTTGTGCTTCCTCTTCACAAGAAGGTAAATTCATCTTTTCGGAAGACGATTCATCTGCTTCCAATAAGGGTGAGAAGAGAAAACAGTCGTTAAGCGATTTGGTTTATATGTACATGGACGAAATTTACAAGTACTTTTAATTTTTACCTCATCGTTCTTCCAAAAGAAAACTCCCATGGGAATCCAATGATCAATATTCCTCCCCTAATACATCCAGATTTTATAGGCGATATCCATTTACAGATGAAGAGGAGGAGGAATACAGCAGTGAGAGTTCATCACTGATGTATGATCGAGATTACATAATTTGGACATTATTTAATATAGATTGGGAAAAAGAATTCAGAGAAATAGAAAAGAGACTGTTTAGTCATCGTGTGCATAACATAAAAGTACTGAGCTTTGATACTATATATTCGATCAAACCAAGGGAAATGATTGACTTTTCATATGATTCTAGTCCATACGAAGGAGTTGTGAATCACAGAGACGTCATTAAATTTTTTGAAAATGTAAAAGACATATACACAAAGATGTTTGCACAAGGATGGTAACCTACAGAAGAAGACTATGCTATATGGGACACTAAAAAGACACCTTCGAGTGGCTCCGGGGAATGGACTCCCATCTCTGAAGAAGAACAAGAGGACCAAGAGGGTGGTCTTATGTATGAGTTTCGGAAAACTTTAAAAATATACGTCATATGCAAGAAAGATAAAAAAGCCAAAAATAAAAATGACAGATGCAAGAAAGGTCAAAAATATAAGAATAATGATGGCAGGTGGGAGACAGCTAGAAACCCACGGAAAAAAATGATGGACAGGGCGACCCAGTGGTCCTCACACGGCGTGCTCAAATAAATGTTTGCTGAATTTGCTTTCAAAGGAGCATTTGAATTCATTGGTTATAGAAAAAAAGTTAAAAGAATTCAAAGTAATTATCATGAAGAAAAAGAAAAATTGAGGAAAATGAATGAAGTATACTAAAAAGCATTAGACAATCCATATAAATTTGTTCTAGAATATATGCGCAAAAATCCCCAAACTGATAGTTTATCATCACCTATGTCATCAGACGATCCAGAACTGTTGAAACTACCCTCTGATGATGACTTCCAGCTCTCGTCACCATCATATGACCCTAACTCAAATTTATAAAGACAACGATCCGATGATATACTATATTCATCATCATCATCCGATGATAACCCAAATTTGCCATCCGTATCTTCCATTGCTAACTCGTGCGATAACTCAAATTCATCATCCGAGGATGACTTAAATTCATCATCCGAGGATGACTCAGATTCATCATCCGAGGATGACTTAAATTTCTTTTCAATATCATTTAGTGATGACTTAGACCTTATAAGAGAATCATCCAAGGAGGAGTCAACATTGTCATCTGTATCATCTGGTGAATGCTATAAATTGTCAGTACTATCATCCGATGATAACGTTATCAGTATGATAAAGTTATCAGTATCATCCGATGGTAACAGAACATTGTTACCAATATCCGATGATAACGGAACATTGTTATCAGTATCCGATGATAACGGAACATTGTTATCATTCGATAACAGAACATTATCATCATCCAATGATAACGGAACCTTGTTATCACCATCCAATGATAACGGAACATTGTTATCATCATCCAATGATAACGGAACATTGTTATCATCATCCAATGATAACAGAACATTGTTATCATTCCATAACAGAACATTTTTATCATTCTATAACAGAACATTGTTATCATCATCCGATGATAGCGGAACATTATCATCATCATCCGATGATAGCGGAACATTGTTATCATCATCCGATGATAGCAGAACATTATCATCATCATCCAATGATAGCAGAACATTATCATCATCATCCGATGATATATTATATTCATTCGATGATGACTCATACTGAGTCAACACCTGAGTGTTAAAAGTTGCGCACGCCAGAAGACTCCAATGAACAATGTTGTAAATTTAATTCAGTGCACAGTAATAATTGTGAAATTATTATTATTATTATTATTATTATTATTATTATTATTGTACAGCCCCTCCTCACTTAGCGACGTACTTATTTAACCCTTTCAGGGTCGGTGCCATACTAGTACGTTTTATGCGCCAGGGTCGGTGCCGTACTTGTACCCGTAAATTCTAGCGGCCTCAAATTAAGTGGGAAACGGCTGGTAGGCTTAAAGGTGAGAGAATGGGTCTGCGTGGTCAGTGTGCGCAGTAGAAAAAACATCGGGCACCCAGTGGTGCATTGTGGGAACGCCATTTCAGTACACCTTGTCCACCATGCCTCGCAGCAAGAAACACCTTACTCCTCGGCGAATTGGGACACTTTTGTTCCCCAGTGACAGTTCTAATATTGATGGGGGTGTCAGTGAAGGTGACTTTCAAGGTTTTGAGGAGGTTGTGACCGAAACTAATGACCATAATACCGGTAATAGTGAGGAAAACCCAGACGACCCTCAACCTTCCACCTTTGGTGCTGTGGAGTCTTGTTCATGTTCAGTTGTACCAGAACGAAGGAGGAAACTCTTATTTACCCATATCCAGGACTCAGATGTGAGCAATGGTGATGATAGTGATAGTGAATATGAACTCCAAGCTCTTCAAAACAGTTCCAGTAGCGAGAGTGAAGTGGAATATTCGCCAGTGAAGTGTCAGTATATACGATAGTATATGCGCTCTGGTGCCATATGCTATACCAAGGGTTAGGAGTACATCCCGTGGGCGTACAACAGGCACATATAATGAAAATGAAGATGATAGTGTTTCAATTGGGATGAAAAATGTGGATGTAGCAGGAGATGGTAGTGGTTATAGTGGTGCCAGCTGTGAGGCACCAGCAGTGGGCCATGCTGTTACCCACGCTGCTGAGTCAGCTCAGCTACAACAAAGGCCACCCTTCCCCACAACCACAACCTCCACTCCCACAACTTCCACTCCCACAACCCCCACAACCACCTGTCAATATCCAGTACCCACCAGCAGACTGCACCTGGGATTACCTGGCAGGAAGCTGACAATTTTCTTCCCAATCCCCATCAGTTTGATGAAAGTCAAAGTGGAATACGGCCATCTTGTCCACTTGGGAACAATGCCACTGAACTGGAATGTTTCGAGTTATTCTTTGACGAACCCCTGATGGAAATTATTGTCAGGGAAAGCAACAGATACTACGATTACACCATGGCAAAGACAATTCTTTCACCAAGATCACGTCTACACCAGTGGAAGGAGACAACTGTGGCTGAGATGTATCTTTTCTTTGCCACAATAATGTTTATGCCACATGTGTATAAGCACCGTGTCAAATCATACAGGTCGACAGACCGTCTGATTGCAACCCCAGCTTTCAGTGATATTATACCAGTGAGCACAGATGGGCATGTTTGTGGAGCAACTTGCAATGTGAACAGACTGACTGATGTTGTAGTGGCCAGGCTTAGGCTTGGCTACAGGTACTTCTGACAGTTTGGGAGACACAGATGATGCTCAAACTAAATGCAAATTATGTGATCAGGCATATGGTCACTGTCTTGAACACTATGTGCTTAATTGTGCACTTATTGAGGAATATAGAGATAGACAGTATAATAACCTATGTGACATGTCAAGATATCTTATTCATGAAATAAGATACCAATTGTACTAAGCAAATTTCCTAAATTTTCTAAATTTGCTTGTAACAGATAATTGAAATGTAGATATAAACCCAAATGTACAATTGTTAACTCCTTTGGGGCCTAGTGCCTAGGCCTTTTGAGTATCCATATGATCTTGCGCTACCGTCCACAGGATGGATATGAGGTGCACAATAAACTAGCCACCACGGTGGCAAAATCTAATCTAATCTGAATCGATTTGGGCTACTGTTACGTATGCTACACTTCTCAGACAAAACCAGGCCTGACAGAAACGACAGGTTATATAAGATTAGGAATGTGTTTCTGTATCTGAAAGAGAAATTCAGTATGTATTTTTATCCCTTCAGGAAGCTTGTTATTGATGAGTCTGATTCTGTTCAAAGGTAGACTGTCGTTCAAGCAGTATATACCAAGCAAGAGGAAACGCTTTGGTATAAAGTTGTTTGTGCTTTGTGATTGCTACAGTGGTCTTGTATAGGATATTACTGTGTACACTGGAAGTAATACATTGAAAGATACCAGGAAGTTACTGGGTATCTCTGATGATGTGGTTAGAACAATGATGGAACCATATCTTGGTAAGGGACATATATTATATACTGATAACTGGTACACAAGCCCCTCTCTCAGTGATTTTTTGCGAGTGAACATGACAGATGTGTGCGGTACAATGCGTGGTTCAATACGAAAAATAGGGACATGCCTGCTGAATGTCATATACAGGGTTTTAAATTGTTCCAAGTAGACAGAAGTTTCGGGAAGGGGGGTGGAGTGGCCCTGTATGTTCGAGATCGCTTGAACTGTTGCATAAAAAAGGGAATAAAGTCTGAAATAACACATACAGAGTCTGTCTGGATAGAATTTTCAGAGGGGCATGAAAAATTGATTTTAGGTGTGATATACCGTCCCCCAAACTTAGATAGGGACCAAGGGAGACTACTGTGGGAGGAAATTGTTAAGGCCACAATGCACGATAACGTAATTATTCTGGGTGACTTCAACTTTAGTCAAATTGATTGGAATTTTTTGACTGGGAATTTAGAATCTAACGATTTCTTAGAAGTAGTTCAAGATTGTTTTTTGAAGCAGTTTGTGACAGAACCTACAAGGGGAAATAATCTGCTTGACTTAGTTCTGGCAAACAAGGAAACCCTTGTTAATAATTTAGAAATTACAGAGGAACTCGGCGCAAGCGACCACAAATCAATTACCTTTGGCATTGAATGGAAGTTTCATAGTAGGAATAACTCAGTAACGGTCCCAGATTTTCGCTTAGCAGATTACAATGGACTTAGAGAACACTTATCATCTGTGGACTGGGGTAATGAAGAGAGCTATCAATATGACAGTTTTCTGAACACTATACATGCTGCCCAAAGAACATTTATCCCATATAAAGAAATTAGATCGAATAGAAATGACCCAAAATGGATGAATAATAGGCTCAAATATCTTTAGGGCAGAAGAAAGGAATTTATAGGCGTATCAAAAGAGGTGAGGGTCATCTTATGAATCAGTATATTGACATTAAGAGGGACGTTAAAAGGGATAAGAAAAGCTAAGCGGACTACGAAATTAAAGTTGCTAGGATTCGAAAACTAACCCAAAAGTTTTTCCAGGTGTATAGAACAAAAGTTAGAGATAAGATAGGTCCCCTTAAAATAATTATGGGTATCTTACTGACAAAGAAAATGAAATGTGCTCTATTTTTAATAATTATTTTCTTTCGGTTTTCACTCAGGAAGACACTAATAATATCCCAAGAATTAGGTATTTTAGTGGGCCTGAAGAAGATAAATTATGTAGTATCACAGTCACTAGCGAAATGGTTATCAAACAGATAGACCGCTTTTAAGCAAAATAAATCGCCAGGCCCTGATGAGCTTTTTCAAGGGTT